>ML102873.1:6410-30019 GCA_003697995.1 Taxidea taxus jeffersonii
ACCCCATCCCACCCACCCCCCTCCACTCCAGCAGCCCTCAGTTTGTTTCCTGAGATTAAGAGTCTCTTATGGTTTGTTTCCCTCTCTGGTTTCATCCCATTTCATTTTTTCCTCTCTTCCCCCATAATCCTCTGTCTTGTTTCTCAAATTCCACATATCAGCAAGGTCATATGGTAATTGTCTTTCTCTGATTGACTTATTTCGCTTAGCATAATACCCTCTAGTTCCATCCATGTCATTGTAAATGGCAAGATTTCATTTTTAATGGCTGCATAATATTCCATTTGTGTGTGTGTGTGTGTCTTCTTTGTCCATTCATCTGTTGTGGACATTGCTGCCATAAACATCGGGGTGCACCTACCCCTTAGGATCACTACATTTGTATCTTTGGGGTAAATACCAGTAGTGCAATTGCTAGGTCATAGGGTAGCTCTATTCTCAACTTTTTGAGGAACCTCCATGCTTTTTTCCAGAGTTGCATTCCCACCAACAGTGTAGGAGGATTCCTTCTCCTTATGCTTGCCAACATCTGTCATTTCCTGACTTGTTAATTTTAGCCATTCTGACTGGTGTGAGGTGGTATCTCACTGTAGTTTTGAACTGTATTTCCCTGAGGCCGAGTGATGTGGAGCACTTTCTCATGAGTCTGTTGGCCATTTGGATGTCTTCTTTGCAGAAATGTCTGTTCATGTCTTCTGCCCATTTCTTGATTGGATTATTTGTTCCTTGGTGTTGAGTTTGGTAAATTCTTTATAGATTTTAGATGCTAGCCCTTTATCTGATATGTCATTTGCAAATATCTTCTCCCATTCTGTCGGTTGTCTTTTGGTTTTGTTGACAGTTTCCTTTGTTGTGCAAAAAGCTTTTGATCTTGATGAAGTCCCAATAGGTCATTTTTGCCCTGGCTTCCCTTGCCTTTGGCGATGTTTCTGAGAAGTTGCTGCCGCTGAGGTTGAAGAAGTTGCTGCCTGTGTTCTCAAGGATTTGGTTGGATTCCTGTCTCACATTTAGGTCTTCCATCCACTTTGAGTCTATTTTTGCGCGTGGTGTAAGGAAATGGTCCAGTTTCATTATTCTGCATGTGGCTGTCCAGTTTTCCTAACACCATTTGTTGAAGAGACTGTCTTTTTTCCATTGGACATTCTTTCCTGCTTTGCCAAAGATTAGTTGATCATAGAGTTAAGGGTCCATCTCTGAGTTCTCTATTCTGTTCCACTGATTATGTGTCTGTTTTTGTGCCAGTACCACACTGTCTTGATGATGACAGCTTTGTAATAGAGCTTGAAGTCTGGAATTGTGATGCCACCAACTTTGGTTTTCTTTTTCAACATTCCTTTGGCTATTTGGGTGTCTTCTGGTTCCATATAAATTTTAGGATTATTTTTTCCATTTCTGTGAAGAAAGTTGATGGTGGGGCACCTGGGTGGCTCAGTGTGTTAGGCCTCTGCCTTCGGCTAAAGTCATGATCTCAAAGTCCTGGGATCGAGCTCTGCATCGGGCTCTCTGCTCAGTGAGAAGGCTGCTTCCCCCTCTCTCTGCCTGCCTCCCTGCCTACTTGTGATCTCTGTCAAATAAATAAATAAAATCTTTAAAAAAAGAAAAAAGTTGATGGTATTTTGATAGGGATTGCATTGAATGTGTAGATTGCTCTAGGTAGCAGCATAGACATTTTCACAATATTTTTTCTCTAATCCATGAGCATGGAAAATTTTATTATTTCTTTGTGTCTTCCTCAGTTTCTTTCATGAGTACTTTATAGTTTTCTGAGTACAGATTCTTTGCCTCTTTGGTTAGGTTTATTCCTAGGTATCTTACGGTTTTGGGTGCAATTGTAAATGGGATCAATTCCTTAATTTCTCTTTCTTCTGTCTTGTTGTTGGTGTATAGAAATGCAACTGCTTTCTGTGCATTGATTTTATATCCTGGCACTTTACTGAATTCCTGTACAAGTTCTAGCAATTTTGGAGTGGAGTCTTTTGGGTTTTCCACATAAAGTATCATATCATCTGCAAAGAGTGAGACTTTGACTTCTTCTTTGCCAATTTGGATGCCTTTAATTTCTTTTTGTTGTCTGATTGCTGAGGCTAGGACTTCTAATACTATGTTGAATAGCAGTGGTGATAGGGGACATCCCTGCTGTGTTCCTGACCTTAAGGGAAAAGCTCTGTTTTTCCCCATTGAAAATTATATTCACTATGGGTTTTTCATAGATGGCTCTTATGATATTGAGGTACATGCCCTCTATCCCTACAGTGTGAAGAGTTTTAATCAAGAAAGGATGTTGTGGGGACGCCTGGGTGGCTCAGTTGGTTGAGCATCTGCCTTCGGCTCAGGTCATGATCCCAGCGTCCTGGGATCGAGTCCCACATCGGGCTCCTTGCTCGGCAGGGAGCCTGCTCCTCCCTCTGCCTCTGCCTGCCTCTCTGTCTGCCTGTGCTCACTCGCTCTCTCTCTAACTAATAAATAAATGAAATCTTTAAAAAAAAAAAAATTTAAGAAAGGATGTTGTGGGGTGTCTGGGTGGCTCAGTAGGTTAAGCCTCTGCCTTCGGCTCAGGTCGTGATCTTGGGGTCCTGGGATCTAGCCCCGCATCAGGCTCTCTGCTCAGCAGTGAGCCTACTTCCCACCCCCCTCTCTCTCTGCCTTCCTTCTTGCCTACTTGTTATCGCTGTCTGTCAAATAAATAAAGAAAAAAAAAAGAAAGGATGTTGTACTTTGTCAAAGGCTTTTTCTGCATGTATTGAGAAGTCTGTTGCAATTCTTTACAACATCAATGAAGCCACATCAAGGAATCCATCCCATTTACAATTGTACCAAAACTCATAAGATACCTAGAAATAAACCTGACTAGAGAGGTAAAAGATCTGTACTCTGAAACTGTAGAATACTTAGTGAAGGAAATTGAGGAAGGCACAAAGAAATGGAAAAACATTCATAAAATGAGTTTGGAAGTTTTTGTTCCATTTCTATTTTTTAGAACAGTTTGAAAAGAATAGATATTAATTATTCTTTAAATGTTCGGTAGAATTCCCCCGGAAAGCTGTCTAGCCCTGGTTTCTTGTTTGTTGGGAGATTTTTGATGACTGCTTCAATTTCCTTGCTGGTTACGGGTCTGTTCGGGTTTTTTATTTCTTCCTGGTTCAGTTTTGATAGTTTCTACTCTCTAGGAATGCATCCATTTCCTCCAAATTGTCTAATTTGTTGACATATAGTTGCTCATAATATGTCCTTATAATTGTTTGTATTTTTCCTTTTTGGTTGTGATCTCTCCTCTTTCGTTCATGATTTTATTTATTTGGGTCCTTTCTCTTTTCTTTTTGATAAGTCTGACCAGGGGTTTTGATCTGTTCTGCTGTTCTTTTACTTTTTATTTCATTGATTTCTGCTCTGATCTTTGTTACTTTTCTTCTGCTGCTGGGTTTAGGCTTTATTTGCTGTTCTTTCTCCAGCTCCTTTAGGTGTAGGGTTAGGTTGTGTACTTGAGACCTTTTTTGTTTCTCGAGAAAAGCTTGTATTGCTATATACTTTCCTCTTAGGACCGCCTTTGCTGTATCCCAAAGATTTTGAACAGTTGTGTTTTCATTTTCATTTGTTTCCATGAATTTTTTGATTCTTCTTTTTTAATGTCCTGGTTGACCCATTCATTCTTTAGTAGGATGCTCTTTAGCCTGCATGTATTTGAGTCCTTTCCAACTTTTCTCTTGTGATTATGTTTGACTTTCAGAGCATTGTGGTTTGAAAATATGCAGGGAATGATCCCAGTCTTTTGGTACCAGGTGAGACCTGATTTGTGACCCAGGTTGTGATCTGTTCTGGGGACTGTTCCATGTGCACTAGAGAAGAATGTGTATTCTGTTGCTTTGGGATGAAGTGTTCTGAATATATCTGTGAAATCCATCTGGTGTATTGTGTCATTTAAAGTCTTTGTTTTCTTGTTGACATCTTCTTAGATGATCTGTCCATTTCGGTGAAGGGGGTGTTAAAGTCCCTTACTGTTATTGTATTATTGTCAATGTGTTTCTTTGATTTTGTCATTAATTGGCTTGTATAATTGACTGCTCCCATGTTGGGGGCATAAATATTGTTAGGTAACAATTGTCAGATCTTCTTGTTGGATAGACACTTTAAGTATGATATAGTTATAGTGTCCTTCCTCATCACTTATTACAGTCTTTGGCTTAAAATCTAATATTTCTGATATAAGGATTACCACCCCAGCTTTCTTTTGATGTCCATTAGCATAGTAAATGGTTTGCCACCCCCTCACTTTAAATCTGGAGGTGTCTTTGGGTCTTAAATGAGTCTCTTACAGACAGCATATTGATGAGTCTTGTTTTTTTCTCCATTCTGATACCCTGTGTCTTTTGATTGGGGCATTTAGCCATTTACATTCAGGGTAACTATTGAAATATACGAATTTATATCTCTTTATAGATGTTTCTGTTTGTTTGTTTTAAAGATTTTACTTATTTGAGAGAGATCATGAGCAGGGGGAGAGGCAGAATAAGAAGCAGACTCCTTGCTGAGCAGGGAGCCCAGATGTGAGGCTCAGTCCCAGGACCCTAGAATCATGACCTGAGTCAAAGGCAGTCACTTAACTGCCTGAGCCATCCAGGCGCCCCTAGATGTGTATGTTTGTATAAACGTATCTAAACTAAATGTATAAAATATCTCAATATACAAATATATGAAATATTTGGGACTGCACAGAAGTAGTTTCATGTCTTCTTATAATATTCAATAATTTAGTTATAGGTACATTTTTTTAAAGATTGTATTTTTAACTAATCTCTGCTCCCAGTGTGGGGATCGAACTCACAGCCCCAAGATCAAGAATCACACCTCCACCGACTGAGCCAGCCAGGCGTTTCATATAGATACATTTTTTAAATAACATGTGGAAGATAATATGTTAATTTAGAACCGCTTTTGTCCACATACTTCCCTTTCATAAAGCTGTCTTATTCAGACACTCTCTGAGCATTTTGGAGATAGTGTCTTTTTTCATTGTTAAAGATCCTTCTGAGTCACCTAACCTAGTTTTCCAGAAAACATCATCTTCAAGCTAAATTATTTGAGGTTAAACATACTTCTTTTCCCCCGTATATGAAGCTGTCACTGACATTTTATCCCAAGGCACAGGGACTCGTTTGCATAACTTATTTACCTACGTATATGAATACTTACTTTACCAAGTACTGTTGTAAGCCCTTCACCTACATTGACTCATTTAATCCTCACTGTAGAACAAGGAGATGCAAGT
Source organism: Taxidea taxus jeffersonii (assembly GCA_003697995.1). Taxonomy (NCBI): domain Eukaryota; kingdom Metazoa; phylum Chordata; class Mammalia; order Carnivora; family Mustelidae; genus Taxidea; species Taxidea taxus. Next base: position 11,674 of record ML102873.1, read on the forward strand.
ACTTTGCTTCCCATTTTCCAGATAAGAAATACTGAGGTCCAGAATGGTTACATCACTTGCCCAGTTAATCACTGCGAATACTATGCTTGTTGGTTTTGTGATTTGTCTCTACAAGGTCACCACATATTATAAGCTTATCCCCTGCCCCCACCAGGAGTAATTCCCAAATCTATCTACTTCTTTTGCTTCCCTCGATGTTGATTTCAGTCAGGGACCTCTAACACACCCCACAGAGAAATGCTAATGGCCTCATCCGGCCCAGAGGTGCTCCCTTTCGGCCACACTGCTGGGCTGTGGCTGGAAAGACCTGGCCCCATTGATCCTCTGGCGACCCCACTAGAGGGATCTCATTGTTACCCCCATTTCCAGATAAGGAAACTGAGGCACAGTTAAAAGCACATAGCCAGGTCTGCAGCCAAAAGTGGTGGAGCTCGGACTCATAGCCAGCGAGGTAACTAACAGAGCATCTCATCATATGATAGACCCAAGAAGGACTCCTACCCAGGGCAGTGACTCCTCTTCCCTGGGGACGATTTCTTGGGGGGGACAGTCTCCTCTGTATTTGGGCACATGCTCAAGCTGACCAAACGACAGAATAAGCCAGTGAAGGACAGAGAATCTGTGCTCTGTCTCCCACATCCGGCCCTTCTCCGGCAGGCCTTGGTCAACACCTGGGGAGGGACAGGCCAGCACCTCTGCCTCAGGGGATGGCCACACAGCCCCATTTTGGCCACTTTGTCCCTGGACTCATTAATTTGTTGACCTGCATTCTCTGAGCCATTAGAAGGGCAGAACAGCGTGAGGGTCAGGATGCTTACCCCTACCTTAGCCGTAGTCCCTCAGCTTCCCGCTCTGTAACCTGGGATGGCAGTCTTCCCTAGCTCCAGGGTTCTGAGGACTTGGTGAGTTCATCCATTTGAGCCCCTGAAGCATGCTGGAGCTGCACGCAGCTCGGCAGATGAGGGTGTGACTGGGCCCACAGGTTTCCCTTCTGACGGAAGGGGCCCAGCTGGAGCCTGGCAGGCTGAGAGATGGAGCTGGCAGCCCTCAGCCCTCCTGGGCACCGCCTCCTCAACAAGCCAGTCTGGCCCAGCCTGCAGGGCTGGAGAAGCCCCTGTGGGCTGTCGGCCCTTGGGCCACCCAGAGAAGCCTGCTTCATCCAGCACCACTGCGGGGGTGAAGTGAAATCACATGTGTGAAGGCCACCCAAGGCCCAGGAGTGACTGAGCACTCAGGACATGAGCTTTGTCGCTGCTGTTACTACACCTGCACAGCAGAGTGGTCCCTGAGTCACAGCACCTGGGACCGTGTGTCAGAACCTCTCGGCAGCCCTCCCCTGTGGGGTGAGGTGATGGTAGAACCAGCCTCTCCTGGCTGCCATGAGGAAACAGTGGGACCGCACATGACACACCAGCCCCACGTCCCCGGGAGCCCCAGCTACCATGAACCACACACAGCCAGCCCCTCTTCCATTAGGGTTGAATCTTGGGGTGACTCTGAGCCTCTGGCACGTGTGGATTCTGAGTTCTCTCTGCTCACTGTGCCTCAGTTTCCCAGCCTCAAGAGGGGAAGACAGGAGCACCTATGTCCCAGAGGTGACGTGAGGATTTCAGTGAGTCATAGGGAAGTACCAGTCACTGTTGGCTGGGCTGACAGGCACAGGCATCTCATGGTTGACACCTGGCATTCTGGCTCCTTCCTTCCTCAGATTTAGGCCCAGCTCCATGCAGCCGCAGAAGGAATGGGGGAAGGCCTCTCCCCAACATCCCCACCCCATAGCAGGGCGGCATCCCACCAGCCCCGCTCCTGCAGGCCTCTCTCCCAACCATCCTTCCAGGAGTATCTGCCTGCCTCCCCTACTGCGCATCCTCACCAGCCAGGTTGGCACAGCCCCCGGCCCAGACAGGCCGACAGTGGTGCTAATTAGCTTAATTAACTTGGCCCCAAGGGAGCCGCCCCAGTTGGAGGCCAGCTGGGAACAGGCCCAGCCAAGTCAGAGCCATTGGTCGCCGTCCACCTCTGGCCCTCCTGTCACAGGAAAAAGGAGTCGCTGTTGTCTGGGACCTTACCGCGGAGAGCCGCCTTTGTAAGTTTTCTGCCTTTATTTTCTACTGTCAGTGGTGTAATTGCACAACATGGCCAAGTCCAAGTTCAGGCAACGCAGGCAAATCAGAGATGATGTCTGGTGCTGTCAGGCAGAACCCAGAGAGAAGGCACATCCTTCCGGGTGTCCTCTTCATTTGTATTGTGAAAGGTAAACCGTGCCCAGGATGAAAATCAAGCTAGTACTAGGCGTTCGTGGCACAGGCCGAGCCTCTCTCCCTTCCCTGGCCCTCAGCCATCCAGCCCCCCCTCCCCAGGTGCAACCACGGCCTTCATTTTTTCTGAGTCCATCCCAAAGTGTTCCAACCTTGACAAGCCGGTGGGACCCCATGTTCTTCTTCCCCCATGCCCCTTCTGTTGGCCAGCGTGGCTCCCCGTCTCTACATGTCTGCCTTTTCCACTTGCTCTTTCCTCTTCGTATTTCAGGGGCGATTCCGTATTAGCACAGAGAAGGTGATCTCATCCTTTTGAACCATCAGAGAGCAGCCTGGTTTGTCCTCAGGGGTCATCAGGTTTTCACAATCATGGGGACCTGAGATCTAGGGGGAAAAGGAAACAGATCAGAATGTATAAGCCCAGTCTGGCTGGTTTTGTTAATCTGGAGTTAATGCTGTTTTAAATGATTGCTTAGAATTTGCCGTTTGGAAACTACATCGGGAAATTCTTCCAGAAGAAAGAGAGTAAGAGTGGGTTTAAAAAAAGAAAGAAATGGCAATAATAATCAATTTGACACTCCAAACTGAATTCCAACGGACTCTTCTCCTTTAGACCAGCCCATGGTGCCCCAAGGGAGTGAGGCCCGCGGCGTTGGAGATGTGTGCGGGCTTGAGGGTTGGGGCAGGATGTCTCCTGGCCAGCCAGCCTTCCTGCCAGAGAATCCCGAATGCCCCTCAGAGTGCTAGAGGTCCTGGGAGCTCAGGAGGCAATGTTAGCACATGAAAACAAATTAAACAGAGCAGGGAAGCAATACCTGTGTTCTTTTGGCTTAACTTTTTAAATATCTCTGTACTTTTTTTCTTTTATAAAAGTCATTGAAGCTTCTTTTAAAAGGAAGGGAGAGAGACACCTGGCTGGTTCAGTTAGAGGAACATGAGACTCTTGATCTCAGGGTTGTGAGTTTAAGTCCCACATGAGGTATAGAGATTACTTAAGTAAGTGTTTTTAAAAAGTGGGGGGGAGGGCACCTGGGTGGCTCAGTGGGTTAATAAGCCTCTGCTTTCGGCTCAGGTCGTGATCTCAGGGTCCTGGGATTGAGCCCCACATCAGGCTTTCTGCTCAGTGGGGAGCCTGCTTCCCCCTCTCTCTCTGACTGCTGCTCTGCCTACTTGTGATATCTCTCGCTCTTTCTCTCTCTCTCTCTGTCAAATAAATGAATAAAATCTTTAAAAAAAGAGGAAGTTTGAAAGGACGGAGGTAGGTAGGGAAGTGGGTTGGTTGGTTAGTTGGTTGGAAGGGAGGTTGGGCTCCCCATGATTGGCATTGAGTAGCTATTTCTGAGGGCGTGCAATGTGTAAGGCTTCTCTCCCAACACAGAACAGAAGGCTGCAGATGAGGTGAGAGTGGGACCACAAACACACAGCGCCTGGGACAAACCACCAGGAGTTGAACACAGTGAAGCAGCACACAGGAGTGTGTGATCAAGCACGCCCAGGCCAGGAGGGAACACCAGAAGGTTGAGTGGTCAGAAGAGGCCTCCCTGAGGAGGCAGCTTTTGAGATAAGCTCAATAGATGAGAAGCTGCCATTCATGGGGAATGCTGGGAAGGGCAACTCTCTAGGTAGTTAGAATAGCCAATGCAAAGGCCCTGGGGCAGGACCGTGCCTGGCATGCTAAAGGAACATTGGGAGGCCTGTGTGGGAGGAGAGATGAGGGCAGAGCAGGGCGGGGCAGATTATCAAGGATTTCATGGGCTGTGATGAGGCACATTTTTAGAAAGTGAATCCCCCCGGGGGCATCTGGGTGGCTCAGTGGGTTAAAGCCTCTGCCTTTGGCTCAGGTCATGATCCCAGGGTCCTGGGATGGAGCCCTGCATCGGGCTCTCTGCTCAGCAGGGAGCCTGCTTCCTCCTCTCTTTCACCTGCCTCTCTGCCTACTTGTGATCTCTCTCTCTGTCAAATAAATAAATAAAATTTTTTTTAAAAAGTGAATCCCCCAAATACCCATCTTTTGGAACTGAGAGTTTGGTTAATTTTAATATATCAAACTAAGCTATGTGTAAGCTTTGTTTTCTAAAAAAGCTTTCTTTTCTAAAAAACCTTTAACGCTGTACATACCACTTCTTTATTCCTGTGACGGATCTGGGAGAACCTCTGTCTGTGCCTCAGCTCCACTTCTCTTTAATAGCTAGATACCCTGATTCCGGGGCCTCACCCTTCCCCTGCGGGCCAGGTCTGTGTTTGCTTGATGGACAGCACTCCATTAAGTGTCCCCATATACTTGGCATGCATAGGTACACACTGGCCTTTCTAAAGGACACACCCCAGTAGAGCCCGGAGGGGAGGGCCGAGAGCGTGCACTTTCAAGCCCCTCCCAGAACCCCATCCTCATAAACAGTGTCACTTTCTTGCCATAGACAGGCTAAAGTCCCAGCCTGCTCCCTCCCCAGGGGAGGTGGGCACAACACGGACACGCCCTATACTGAGTGACATGTTCCACCGCCACCCCCACAGGGAATTCTGGGAAACTGTGAAATCTCTTTGGGAGAAGGGGGCTCGGAGGGCTGAGCCCCCTTCCAGCTTCCAGAGGAGGAACCACGTACTCATTGGGGTGTATGCTCGTCCTCTGCTTCTCTGTGTATTTCTCTCTTTGGGCTCTAAAGCTTTTCATTTCACTCAGAGAACACTGGGATAGAACCAGAATTACCCCAGACCTGGAATTCTAATTTAAGGGGGAATACGACCTGACAGGGAAAAACTTACCACCCTCTCTTCCTTCTTTTGTTAAAACCCCAAGGTGGCAGCTGAGAAAATGAGAAAAATGCAGACTTCAAAATGAGAAAAATGCAAACTTCAAAAGACATCCTCTTTCTTCCTGGGTCCAAAGACTTTTTCATTCTTGAGTTACAAAATGAAAAATTCCAGGGGTCATCTTGTTTTTTTTTTTAACTGTTTTTTTATGGGCGCCTGGGTGGCTCAGTGGGTTAAAGCCACTGCCTTCAGCTCAGGTCATGATCCCAGAGTCCTGGGATCGAGCCCTGCATCGGGCTCTCTGCTTGGCGGGGAGCCTGCTTCCCTTCCTCTCTCTCTGCCTGCCTCTCTGCCTGCTTGTGATCTCTGTCAAATAAATAAATAAAATCTTAAAAAAAAAAAAACAACTGGTTTTTAAAATGACTATTGTTCTGGCAAGTGATTATGTATGGTAAAATAAGTTGAGACAGTTCAGATGGTATCAGATGAGAAGTGACAGTCCCATTTCTCCACCTCCTAGAAAGACTCCTGGCCTCCCAGCGGTCATGTACCATTGTTCATACTTTCCCCCAGAACTTTTTTTCTGCATTTAAAAGAGTATTACTAGGGACGCCTGGGTCGCTCAGTTGGTTAAGCGGCTGCCTTCGGCTCAGGTCATGATCCCAGCGTCCTGGGATCGAGTCCCACATCGGGCTCCTTGCTCGGCAGGGAGCCTGCTTCTCCCTCTGCCTCTGCCTGCCACTCTGTCTGCCTGTGCTCATTCGCTCTCTCTCCCTCTCTCTCTCTGACAAATAAATAAATAATAAAAAAATCTTTAAAAAAAAAAAAAAGTATTACTAAACCAATTGCAGTTACGCTCCCCACACACTATGTCTTTTTTTTTTCCTAAAGATTTTATTTGTTTGTCAGAGAGAGAGCAGGAGCGAGCACAGGCAGACAGAGAGGCAGGCAGAGGCAGAGGGAGAAGCAGGCTCCCTGCCAAGCAAGGAGCCCGATGTGGGACTCGATCCCAGGACGCTGGGATCATGACCTGAGCCGAAGGCAGCTGCTTAACCAACTGAGCCACCCAGGCGTCCCTGTCTTTTTTTTTTTTTTTTTAAGATTTTTTTTATTATTTATTTGGGGGCTGGGGGTAGAGGCAGAGGGAGAGAGAATCCTCAAGCTTGACTCTGCACTGAGCGTGGAGCCCAACACCGGGCTCGATCCCACGACCCTGAGGTTATGACCTAAGCTGAAGTCAGGAGTCAGACACTTAACTGAATGAGCCACCCAGGCACCCCGATTCATCATTTTTGTGCCACATCTGTGATAAAGACACAGCAGTAAGTTCAGCAGTGATACCTGTGGGCTGTGTAGCCCAGGGACCTCGGCTGGAATCCTAGCTCCTCCACTCACAGAGGCTGTGTGACCTTGGATGCCTACTGTATAATTATGTAGTCTCCTGCACCTCAGTCTCTTGCCTGTAAAGCGGGTGATCGTGATCACGGCTGGTGTGCAGATTGAACAAGTTTGCATACACGGAGCCCTCGGGTTGGTGGACAGGGCCTGGTACACAGTGAGGGCTGTCAGCTGTCATTATTTCTTTCCTGGGACACCTTAGGTCCAGGACCAGTCTTCACCAGGGAAGTAAGGCCTGAGCCTGAGGGCTGAGCTGGAAAGGAGGGGGAGGTCCCAGGAGAGGGCCAGGGAGCAGCTGAGGGGTGTACAGCCTGGGGCCAGCCTCAGGTCAGCAGCTACAAGAGCACCCCCCTCTCCCAAGTGTTCACCGTCAGGTGCCAGCCGGGCCATCAGCAGCAGTCCCCACAGGGCTGCAAGGTCAGCACGTTCTCCAGGGGGTCCAAGAGATGGGGCCACCTTTCTGCGTTCCCACAGCAGCATCTGTTCACCTCCGTGGCTCCTGCATTTAACCCTAGGCTGTGCCTCAATGGCTTTTAGATGGCAGAGTGTTCTGGAAGGCATTATGGGGTTGGCTTTGGGTACTGAAGAAATGGTGATGCGAGTGACCCGGGCTCATAGACCAGCTTCTGGAATGGGAGCCCCAGGGGTGGTGACAGTGAGGGGGCTCCAGGGCCCTGGCTGGGGTTCAGGTGCCTCGTCTCTGGATCCTCCTGGCCATCCCATGATTCATGAACCCTCTTTCCCCACAAGACAGAGGAGGAAACCCAAGTTAGGGACATCTGACAACAGACCCTGGAGCACCCTGCCAGAGGTCTGCTGTCTGTGGCCCCGCACTCACCCGTGGGACCCTGACCCCCAGGAGACTATCCCTCTGGGAGACCTCCTGAGACCCCTCCCTCTCCTGCAGTTGGAAGCCTTGGTCTGGGCCACCCTCGTCCTACCTGAACAACTGCAAGAACTTTCTCATGGTCTCTCTCCCCACATGTTTGGCCCTACCTCCATAAGGGTCGCTATTCTGTCCAGCCACCAGAACGATACTTCTAAAAAAAACGCAAATCAGGGGGCACCTGGGTGGCTCAGTGGGTTAAAGCCTCTGCCTTCAGCTCAGGTCATGATCTCAGGGTCCTGGGATCGAGCCCCGCATCGGGCTCTCTGCTGAGCAGGGAGCCTGCTTCCTCCTCTCTCTCTGCCTGCCTCTCTGCCTACTTGTGATCTCTGCCTGTTGAATAAATAAATAAAATGTTTTAAAAAAAAAAAAAAACGCAAGTCAGGACCTCACACTCAACAGCTCAGAATCTCCGAGGCTTCCTTCCCGGAGGCAGTCCCACGTCTCCTCTGTGGCTCATGAGTCCCTGAGAGGTCTGTTCCGCCCCCTCCCAGACCTCGCCTTGCACCAGTCATCCCCTCCCGGTCCTCACTCACCACCAACCTGTGGGCCTGCTCCTCTCCTCACTCACCAGGCTTGACCCCCTCCCAGCCCAGCCCCTGCTTCCCTCCGAGTTGAGTGTTCTTCTACCCTGTGGACTCCCTCTGTTCTCACCCCCTCAGAAGAGCCACATTCCATCCCCACTGATCCCTCCCCATTTACCTGGCTTTATCTTTCTTCGGAACTCCTCTTTCTGCCTCACCTGATGGGATCTCTCTTCCTGTTCGTCTGTTCCTCATGGGTCTCCATAACTGGAGGTCAGCTCCATGTTCACTGCCGTGTGTCCCCCGCCTGAAACAGGCAGGTTCCCAGGAAACCTTGTGGGATGAGTGAGTGGACAGAATGAATGTGAACCCTCTTCTGGCTTACTCCCAGCAGGTGAAGGGGAGAAGGCTGCGGCCCCTTCCCTGAAGGGCAGCCAGCCTTCTTGGGTCAGGACTGCTTTGAGAAGCAGCACAAGCCTCCCCGAGGCCCCTCTGACTCCGGTCCTCTCATTCCAGGCAGGTGGACACTAATACGAAAAACGTCTTCGGGCAGCCACGGTTGAGGGCATCCCTCCGAGACCTCCGCTCCCCGCGGAAGAACTACAAATCCACCATTGAGGACGACCTGAAGAAACTCATCATCATGGACAACCTGGCACCCGAGCAGGAGAGAGATGCAGGGGTATGTGGAGGCCACCCCCTGCCACATGCATGCTCGCACACAGAATCAGGCGGACAGGTGGTCATGGGAGGGCAAGGGAGAAGGACAGCACTGCCTGTGCTCACTCCGGCCTCCCCCTGCCCGTGGCCCCCACCTGCGGTGGCGGCCCACCCCACTTGGTGTCTGTGGCTTCATAGCCCAGAGTCACGTCGTCACGGGGTTTAGAGACCAGATCCCAGGGGCCCAAATCCCAAGCACGTGGGGAATTCCTTCCACGCTAGGGTAGCTCACATGACTGGAAAGCGAAGCTCTCATTGGCTCTCGTGTCCCTCTCCCGGACCCCACAGCGGAAGCAGCCTCCAGCCACCCAAACTGCTTGGACCAAGAGTGGGGGAGGGGCTCCCAGGGGAAATTCAGGCTCTTGTTACTCAAAGGCAGGGGAACCATCAGGCTCCCTTAGTCCCTCGACACTGTGCTTCTCTTCCTTCTTGTCCTGGCCTGCTCCAGCTTGGCTGAGCTCTTGTGGGACCGAGCTGGCCCCAGTGGCCCCCGCCAGTGATTGGCTCCCATTAGTCCAGCTTAGGTCACCCCACCTTCCCTAACCCCTGGAGCGGGAGGAGGCATCCTCAGTGGAAACTTGAGGTGCTTTGAGCAGAAAGGGACAGAGACAGATGCTGGGTGGGTAAGATGCATGGCTGTCCGGGACAGAATGGCGCCTGTGAGGACAGGGACCAGGAGGCAGGCCAGAACCATGCCGTGTAACCGTCCCTGTCTCACCAACAGTCACCGCAGAAGAGCCTGCAGCGGACCTTGTCTGATGAGAGCCTGTGCAGTGGGCGGCGGGAGCCCAGCTTTGCCAGCCCCGCAGGCCTGGAGCCGGGCCTGCCCAGCGACGTGCTCTTCACCAGCACCTGCGCCTTCCCCTCCAGCACACTGCCCGCCCGCCGCCAGCACCAGCACCCCCACCCGCCCGGCGGCAGCGGCAGCCCCAGCACCGTCCCTGCCACGGGCAACGGCTTCCCAGAGAAGAAATGTGAGCCCAGGCGCGCTGGGGCCAGCGGGTGGGGGGCTTCGCCAGTGTTGAGAAGTGGGGAATGGTCTACACTAAGAGGTCGTCAGTAGAGGTGTCGGCTGGGGTGGGAAGCTGGGGTGCGCTGGAGCTTCGGGGGGTATTGGTGGTGTCACCTACAGAGCAGGGGGTTGTTAGCCAAACATCAGGGGGGTCTCCTGGGGGCCACCTAGCTAGAAGCCTGGACTCCCCAGAGATGGGAGTCATCTGAGGCCGGAGAGGGGGTGGTCAGCCCCTGCAGCTGCAACAGGAGGACCCTGAGAGTCGGGCTTCCCCGTCGCTGCTCCCCCCGCTCCCTGTTCCAACACCAAGCAGATGGTTCCATAAATGTTTATTTACTTACCTGATTCCCCCCAAGTCTGCCAGCTCTTGGAGGGAGGAGGTGTACGGGTGTGACTCATCCGTCCTTTTATTCACCCAGCGACTGTTTACCCAGCATCCCCCACGAAGAGGTACCGTGCACACGGGTCCCGTCAAAGCCCATGCACGGGCTGGGGTGGGCCCTGCCTTCACCACCCCCACTCCCCCACCAATCCCTATTCACTACCCCAAAGGCTCCAAAACTGAGAGACGATGCAGAAGTCTGGGCCAGGCTCATCGAGCAGCAAAACCCAACCCAGATGGCCATGGACTATTTGTCTATTGTCCGTCTCTACCCCACGTGGTGTGAGGGATTGTGACTTCATTGCAGGTGCCTGGCATGACTGTGGGGTGCGGCCTGGCCTTTCAGGGGGCCGGTGTGTAATAGCACCTACACGGCACCTTCCAATGCAGACAGATCTCCACTGCTCCCGCTCCGCCCCCGTCTCAGCTCAAGGTGCACCTGCCCCTCACCATGCTAAACCAAGACGTAGACGCCTTCATACGTGGGGGACACGTAGCGCAATCCCTGATACGTGCAGTAAGCCCTGGACAGTGCTGGCTATCTGGTATCTTGTCCTATTCTTGCATCTGAAGCAAGCATTTTAACCCTACTGCAAGTCACACCTGCACCTCGGGACTGGCGACTGGGGTTAGGACTGAGCATTAACAGGGACCTACTGAACCTCAAAGCCTGGCAGGGCTGGGCTTCAAGCAGCAGCAGCATCAGACCACACAGTTCAAAGCCAGGTGCCCCTGCCAGCGAGTGTGAACACTCAGAGCCAGGCATCTCGCTCTGAGCCTTGGTTCCCCCTCCACAACACGGGGAGCATCAGAGCACCTCCATCCCGGCTACTTGGAGGTGAGGCTGTGAGATGGTCCCCGTAGCATGCCCAGCATGGTTGGGCCTTGCCTTCCCCATCTGAGTCACCTCCTGACCTCCCTGTGCTCTGCTGCTGTCCTCTGTCCCCTCCCCTTTGGCAGCTGTGAAGCGTCAGCAAGCTGAGGCTTGGGGCCTCTGCCCAGCACATGGGACTCGGCTGATGGCTACAGCAAACGCAGCTGCTGCCACCGTCACTCCCAACACCCAGAGACTTCGGGAGCCTCTTTCTCTGCCCCGCCTTCCATACAGGGCCCAGCAGGCCTCCCCGCGGTGATCCTACTGCCACCAGACACTGACCACACACTGATGACCCGGACTTGTGTCTGCGGGATGGTACCGCCTCCTCCAGAAACAAACTTGGGGTCCACACCCTGCCTCCCCAGCTCAGGGCCGGCTTCAGGATCCTGAAGTCACCGTGCACCCTTCTCTCTGGCCCACGCTCCCCTCCCCGCTTCTGAAGTATGTTGGGTTGCACGTACAGAATCATTCCAGGACCTGCCATTTGTTCCTGCCCCCCACCCCCCCAGCCTCACACAGGCCTGTCCTGGGCAGCCCCCCACCACCTCCCTGCTCTCCACCCGCACTCCCTGGCCTCCACAGGCAGCTGGGGAGCTTGTGAGCACCTGCATCTGGTCGCGTGTCCGTGTGTGTGTCGTCCCCCACCACCCCACACCCAGAGCCAGCCTGTGGCACCATTCCACACAGAGTGAAGGACAGAGTCCTCCTGACCCATATGGTCCCATATGGTCCCATACGGTCCAGCCCTGTCACCTCTGATTTCACCTCCCACTGCTCTGTCCCTCTCACCCCGTCCCCACCCCATAAACACCTGCCACTCCCACCCCCTTACCTGCTGGCATTGGGCAGCTTCTAATGAGGGTAATATATTTACTTAATCGTGTGTGCTATTATAACAGTGATACAGCATCATAGAGCTACACAGAAGGTAAAAGAGAATGGGTAAACATCTGTTCCCTTCACATTGTCATCCTCCCATCTCCCTTCCTACCCAGCCACCATCTCTGCCTCGGAGCTCTCGCTGGCCGACGGGCGGGACCGGCCACTGCGGCGCCTCGACCCTGGGATGATGCCGCTGCCTGACACAGCTGCTGGCCTCGAGTGGTCCAGCCTGGTGAACGCAGCCAAGGCCTACGAAGGTAGGCACCTTCCCCCCACTGGCCCGATCCCTCCCCTGCTGCCCTGTCCGAGAACCATCGGGGCGGGGGGGGGGGGGCCTGGGGCTTTGAAGTGGGATACACGCAGGATCCAGAGTTAGGGGGAGCAGGGTTCCCATCCTGCCCTGTCTCTTGCTCCCTGTGCAGTCCTGGGCAAGTGTATTTGCCTGTCCCACCTACGGAACGTAGGAACGTGCCTGGGGCCGCAGTGGGGGTCATGTGAAACACCACCGGGTGTGAAACACGTCAGACACAGAACGAGCCCTCAACAGAGGGTACCTGATACCACATCACGGGGCACACTTGTAGTCCTCCAGACTGTATTTAGGCTTGCTTTGGCTGCAAGCTGTGGAAAACCCAAGTTAACAATGACTGAAACCTGTTTGATGCAGGTGAGAATTCCTGGGGTGGGGGGCTGGGGCTGGGGGGCACTTCCACAAGTGCTTCCTACAGGGTGCAGGCTCCTTGCTCCCTCTGCTCTGCCATTTCCGGGGTCCTTGCACTCACGGTCCGAGATGGATGCTGGAGCGCAGGCCACCGTGTCCAGCTCTGAGCAGCTGGAGAGGGGACTCGCTCCCAAGCCTGACCCTCCCCCTACGCTTACTTCCCGTGGGCCGGAGAGTCGCACACAGCCATGCCTAATAGCTCCAGAGCAGGCTGAGACATAAGGCCATATGCCAGACAGACGTTTGGGATCTGTTCTTATGGAAAAAGGGAAAACAGGTAATGAGCGATAGCTAGCACTCTGCCCCTTCCTTCCCCTGTGAGCATGGGCAAGCACCTTTATCTTTCTATTAGTTCCTCCTTTGTAAAATGGGACCTGTGGTGATCCCTGACCAACGTGAACTTATCCTTCTGGCTCAGTTTTTCATCTCTTAGATGATAGTTTTGCTGTCCTTTCTTCAGGAAGCTCTCCCTGATATCCCCTAATCTGGATTTGACACCTGTTCTGGGCTCCCCCAGCCCTGACCCCTCAGGGCCACTGCTGCGTGGTGATGGGTCTGTCTTCTCCACTGGACTGGGAGGGCAGGACCCGGAGCTGTCTTGGTCACTGCTGGGTGCCCAGCATGGGTCTGTCTCAGAGTAGGACCCCTTAAACCAGACCCATAGGGTATGTGGCCATCCTATTTCCATGTTTGGGCCAGTCCACATCTAGCAGGTGGCCTGGAGGAAGTGTCCCTCCGTGTCTGCTCCTTTGCTTGCTCCTGTCCTCTCCTGCAGCCTCTCCTGGTCACAGAGTGAAGGCAGGGTGGGAGAGAGAGCAATCTGAGAACACCAGGCCAGGCCTCTGCTCTACCCCCACCTTAGGCTCTGAACCCCCAACCGAGGAGTGGCTGTGAGCAGGGTCCCAATACTGCAGGTGAACTTGACCCTTCAGACCCTTTTGACCCTCCTCCACGGTGGAGGAGAGGGTTGCTCTGCGGTACTTGTAGGAGGAGGTGACACAGCCACAGTGACATTACAGAGTATCTCCACGGAGCCAGCATTCTACCGCCTTGCAGAATCAGTTTCTAAGCTCTGGTCTAAGGGATATATGAGGATTCCCGTTCACAGATGAGAAAACTGAGGCTCAGAGTAGAGAGTCCCTGAACTGGCCAAGGGCATACAGGCTCAGGAATCGAACCCAGGCCTGAACGGCCCTCCAGAAAGATGGGCAGAGGAAGCAGATCAGTTGTAGAACAGGAAACTCAGATGCCCTTACACTTACACTCGGGTGCACGCGCTCACACTCCCCTCATCGAGATGAACTCGGGTCGTAACTCCCCGAGCTGCAGTTCTTCACCTCGGAGCTATAGAGACAGAGTTGGGTGACCCTGTGGGTGAGCAGGGGAAAGGTGCAGGGCCCAGTGCTGCCAGATAGACCACGCACGTGCCCTTTATCCCCACGCGTCTCGGGAGTCTTGGCGCAGGGAGGACTTTCCTCCAAGTGTGACCCAGTCGGCCATCACCCCGTGTGTGACCAGCCTGGCGGGGGTGTGAGCAGACCTTGCCTCTAACCCACGATCTGAACGGCCACGGTGGGAAAGCGAGGGTGACTTGGGGGACAGAAAGGGAGCTGGTTCATCTTTTTACCCATTCATTCATTGGTGCCGTAGACTTGATGCTGCCGGCCCCGAGGACTTATCGTCCCTGTACAAGCCAGGCAGTGTCAGGCTGAATGTCACTTAGGTCCAGGACTTTGGGAGGGAGGGGAAAGAATGGGGCCAGCACAGGATGTGACAAGTGAAGGCATCCTCGTCTCCTGAGAGAGGAAGGGTCAGGTGTGGTTAAAAGGGAAAGCAGAGCCTCCGTCCCGGGTTTGAACCCCAGCTTCGCTGCTGATGAGCCGGGTGATGAATGGTTGGCCTCTGCTGCCTTAGTTTGCTCAAGTCAAGGTGATGCTTCTACCATAGGGTGGTCGTGAGCATTGATGGATTTGCCCAGAATGACCGCACTTATGAATGAACGCTTATGCACGTCCCTAAGGACGTTTGGGTTTTCAACCCCAGGTTCAGGATCCAGGAGGAGAATCTCAGGGCCTTCATCGGTTGGATTCTCTGGGTCTCCCCAGGGTCCCCAGGGAGGTCTCACTCCCTGGGTTCCCTGAGCCACTGACTCTATCTGATGGAGGTGCATGGAGAGTGTGGGGGCGGGTCCCAGGAGGGATGCCAGGCGGTGGGGCCGTCTCCTGTCTCCCCGCAGGTGTCCAGGCCTCCTTGGGCTAAGACCACTGGTCTGTGGGAAGCAGTGGGGAGGCCCCAGGCCGCTCCCTGAAGACCCAGATGCTGCCAGCTGCTGTCCTATTGTCTGTCCAGACAATGAGCCCCAGCTGTGGGCTTCTGGGAGGGGCTGGGGCAGCCCAAGCCTCCTCCCCTGCAGCCACTCCCCGCACCTTGCCCGAGGAGCCAGCACCACCTGGGAGAAAGCTAGGGGAGCCGGTTGGTGCGTCAGGGTCCCCCAGGGAGCTTTCTCCCCCTCCTCTGTGAAAATAAATGAACCCCAGCAGCCACACGGAAGGTTAGGTAATGGGTGATGTGGGACTCTGTAGCAGAAAAGCCTGGAAGGAAACACTGATGCCACAGTGGCAGCTACTTCCCTGCAAAGCAGGAAGGAGGGCTGACGGGAGCGGGGCCAGCCATGGAACAGACTCAGGGTGGTTTCAGCAACCTGTGAGCTTGGTTGGGGACTATGTGTGTGCATTATCCTTTGGGACTCAAACAAATGGAAAAGACTAAAGGAATTACCACTTTGGCATGTCTGTCCGTGGCATGGTAGCTGTGGCCTAGGGAAGCTTCTACGAGTGAACTACGGAGATACCTGGGGTTTGCTTCAGAATCTTCCAGGAAAAAAAAAAAAGAAGTAAAGGGGATCCCATCTTATGGGGCTAGGAAGTAAGGAAATGCTTTAGCAAGGGGGTGGGGATGGACACAGGAGCCGTCCTGAAGAGCTTCCCGATGGCCAAAGTCAGAGCAGTTGAACCACATAATAAATACAAGCGCTATTGGATTCTGACCTAAAGACTAGAGTAAATGTGCACGAGTCCATACTCGCATAAGCAGGTAACTAAACAGACAGCTGTATGACAGCTTGTCCTTGTAAGAGGATCCTAGTTAATTGAAAAGGACTGAGGAAGACAGAGAGGCATTGTTAAAATAGCCCAGTAATGAGTGATGATTGCTGCAATTAGTGGGGAGACTTTATGCAGAAGCAGGGTGTTTGTGTAGCCTCGAAGCATCTACCCCAAATATTTATGAATGATTGTGCAGTCCCCAAGTGCTTTCATACTCGGCCCTCCAGGAGGGGAGGCTTTGTTCCTCTCGCTGTTGAGGGTGGGCTGGCCTCAGCGTCTTGCTTCTAACAAAGTGACTATTGGAAGGGAACAGTCCTAACTTCACAGTGGAGAAAGCTGGTGGACAGCACCTTAGCCAAGGGAGCAAGGTCACCATTGCTGGTAGTAAGACACGTCAGCATCTGGGCCGCCTGAGTGCCTCAGTGGGTTAAGTGTCTGCCTTCGGCTCAGGTCATGATCCCAGGGTCCTTGGATCGAGCCCCACATCGGGCTCCCTGCTCAGCGGGGAGCCTCCTTCTCCCTCTCCCTCTGCCTCTCCCTCCACTCGTGCTCTTTCTTGCTCTCTCAGTCTCTCTCAAATAAATAAAAAATCCTTGAAAAACATAAAATAAAAACTTAAAAAAAATGTCAGAACGTGAATCGGGGGCCTGCTTTTGCCAGTGTCCAGCTTGTACCACTGAGCTCCTGGTGGCACCTCTGCCCGAGGGGCATGCAGGGACCCAGCCCCTGGTTTTCTGTGCCCACACACTGTCCCTGGCTCACTGAGCTCCCACCAGTTTCTACCCTCACAGAAAGATCACCTCCCAGTCCCTGTTTAAAAATGTAGGTGCCTGGACCCTGTCCCCAAGGCAAGTCTAGGATGGGACCTCAGAATCAGCTGCAACAACCAGGGGATTTCTTTTCTCTCTTCAGTATGCATGGTATCCCCTGTCTTGCTTCTCTTTTTGCTTTTGAAACTTCACAAACCTTCTCAAAACCACAGTGCAAACACCTCCCCGCAGACTCATCGCCCAGCCTCAACTCTGTTTTTTTCATGCCATTTACTTGGTGGTGGAACCAGGTCGTTCACGCCGAGTTTGGGTGGTTATTCTCTTACACTGTCATTTAACTTGTTTCCTAGCCCTTGAATTTGGTCTAAACCGGTCATTGGGCCTAAAAGCTTGCTCAGAGTCAGGATGGGATTCTTTTGGAGTCACTTGATTGGGTTTTTGGGTAGGAACCCATCCTAAATGCCTGTGTGATCAAACAGAAACGATTGGGAACGTCAGGGTGGTTTGGCTGGGAGGTGTGTGTGATGGGGGAAGGTGGTTAGTCAGTGGGACAGGGGTGCTGGGGGCAGAGGAACGGGGAGCCCTGCTGACCCCTCTCCCTTCTCTCTTCCGGGCAGTGCAAAGAGCCGTCTCACTTTTCTCCCTCAACGACCCAGCTCTGAGCCCGGAGGTCCCACCTGCACACAGTCCTGTCCACAGCCACCTGAGCCTGGAGAGGGGACCTCCCACCCCCAGGACCACCCCTACCATGAGGTGAGGTTTCCCTGGGAACACGTGGAGGGCGGCACCCTGGGTCCCTACAACCCAGACCCCTGCCCAGCAGGCGGTGAGAGGCGGCTGCTGCCCCCATTTCCCACCTCCTCCTCTGGCATTAGTTGGCGGAGTGGGGGCATCTGCTCTTCTCCCCTGACAGACTGGGGAGTAATCCAAGTACTGGGACACAGTGCCGACGGAGCCCAGGTTAGCCCCAGCCCCATGGATGGAGACAACGCTGTAATCAATACCCTCAGTTTGCTTCTAAGTCATGAAAGTCTAAGGGGTGCCCCCCTGCACCCCACCCTGGTCCCTTTCTCCCTGCCTTTCATCTCCCCTCCCTCTGCTCCTGGGTCTTCTCTACACACAGAATTCCTGAATTATGCAGATGGGCACCTCTCCCCAGGGCTCTCTGTGGGCCCAGCGGAGACTGAGGCCCTAGCCCTGCCCTCCCGAGGCTTCCTGGGGAGGGAAGAGGAGACTGACATGTCCCGTCTGTCCTCTCACGTTTAGTGCCACATACCTGACTGCACTCACTTGGCTGGAAAAACAATTAAAAAGAGGGAGACCGGGCGGAAAGGGCATGTTTGCATGTCCGTGGATTTAAACAGTGCTCTTCACGCTCACGTGCACTCCTCACCATGCGGGCTTTCGTGCACATCAGCACGAAATGAAGGGGTTTTTGAGAGAAATTTTCAGCTCTTCTGAGTTTTTCTGCCTTTTTTTTTTTTTTACTCTTCTTCACACCCCTCTTTCACTGGCTTTAGAACTCAGCCTGCACCAGAGATGTGGCCCAACTATGATCACAGGGAGGAGGCGGCTGCAGACAGTGCTGCTGCAGGGGGAGGAACGGGCTGGGTGCGGGAGTGGCGGGACCGTGGCCTGTGGGCGAGCCCCCGCATTCCTTTCACCCCTGAGCCGGTGACCCTTTCCCACCTGCCTCCCACCTCCCCTGCAGCTGCAGGTCCCCAGGATCCAGGACCAGGGAGGGGGCAGAAGTGGCAGGAAGGCAGATAGGCTGAGTCCACTCCCCGCTCTCTCCCTTCTGGTCTGCTGCAGCCCACCCCCTCCCCAGCACCCCCACTGTGCCTCATGGAGCCCACTGGAGGGATTGGGCTGCCCCCTGTCCTCTTCAGGGGCCCCGCAGGCCGGGAGCCACAGGCTGGGCTCCCCATTCTGTGTCGGGGGCAGGGATAAGGACACGGTGACCTCCCAGACCACGTTGGTCCAGGAGCTGTTACACCGAAACTGTGCCCAGCTCAAGATAGGCTCTCTGGAAGGGCAGCGTTGTTGGTGTTCTTTATTGTC
>ML102874.1:0-10416 GCA_003697995.1 Taxidea taxus jeffersonii
AAGAAAAAAAAAACACAAAAAAACCCTTAAGATTTATTTATGTTTGAGAGAAAGAGAGTGAGAGAGAGCATGAGCGCGTGCCCACCAGCACAAGGCAGGGAGGAGCAGAGGGAGAGGGAGAGAATCTTAAGCAGACTCTGCTGAGTGGAGCCGGACATGGGAGCCTCGATCTCATGACCCTGAGATCACAACCTGAGCCAAAATCAGGAGTCAGACGTTTAACGATTGCGCCATCCAGGTGCCCCTTTTCCTGGTTTTTGGTCATGAAATTTTTTTTTGTATGACATCACGGTGATAGAAGATGGTAGGAGTTTGGGTTAGTTTTGTTTTGCTTTAATTCTTTTAAGAGTCCTTAGTTGGCATAAGAAATTGTTAATTGCTAGGATTGATTTTGAAATTGTGGAGTTGGAGTTTCTTTACAGGAGCCATGGGGTGGGCAGTTGTAGCACTGTGACTCAGCGGTGACTCCGCTCTCTGCCTCTGGGACTTTGTTATCTCATCTGAAGGGTGTCCCCCGGGGCAGGTGAGATGATTATGATAATCTCTTCCAGCAAGGCTATCCAGGCTTTCCAGGTGCCCTTTTAGCTCCTTGCAGGTGGAATTTCTTCCTCTTTACCACAGTGCCCTGCTGCTCGTCTCCTCTCTTGAGGGCTCTGCCTGCCTCCCAGGCCCAGGGCCCCCTGCCTTTGGCCACGTCCTGTCTCTGCAGATGCCTGGTAACCAGGCTCCACCTTTGTCTCACATTCCAGGTCCACCGTTATTGGTTGTTTTTTATTTTATTTATTTATTTTGTTGTTGTTTAAAGGATTTTATTTATTTGAGAGAAAGAGTGTGCACGCATCACAAGTGGGGAGAGGGGCAGACTGACTCCCCACTGAATGGGGAGCCCTACACGGGGCTGGATCCCAGGATCCTGAGATTGTGACATGAGCTGAAGTTGAGTGCTCAACCAACTAAGCCATCTAGGTGCTCCCGAGGTCCACCTATTAATCACTCTGGGCTTGTTTATCTGGGAAACAATGTCTTCCCTTAGGGGCTATCTACCTCTCAACACCCAGTGGCTGAGCGTTTACTACTTGGAGAGCACTTGGCTCTTGGGGCAGTAGAAAGCTTAGAACCCACCTTAGCGCTTCCCAGACCTGAATGTGCGTGTGAGTCCCGTGAGGTTAAGATGCCAGTTCTGGTTTGAGGTCTGGAGTGAGGCCTGGGCAGCTGTGCTTCCTGGGACAGCCTGGGTGGGGCTGCTGTAGCTGCTGGTTAGTGTGCCGTGCCCCGTGATGAGCCAGACCGTGAGGAACTGGGACTCAGGGCACAGGAACCAGTGCCCTGGGGCCTCTCTGCCTCCTGACTGAAGTAGCTCCTGGGTTTCCCCTGGTTCCTTGGCTGATGGGAATGGCAGATGTCCTCTGTTCTGCTCTCCTGTTGGCCGACCCTCCCCATGGGTGCTTCCCTGCCTCCAGGCTCCTGCCCTGTTGTTGCCAGAGAGCCTCTCACCAGTAGCTCAGGCCCTTCCCGAGGAGAGGGCAGTGTGGGGGAGAGTCTGGAAGTGAGCATAGTTTTTGTAGTAATAATCAAAATCTTTTTTTTAAAGATTTTATTTATTTATTTGACAGAGACAGTGAGAGAGGGAACACAAGCAGGGGGGATGGGAGAGGGAGAAGCAGGCTTCCCGCTGAGCAGGGAGCCCAACGTGGGGTTCGATCCCAGAACCCTGGGATCGTGACCTTAGCCGAAAGCAGACACTTAACCACTGAGCCATGCAGGGGCCCTTGTAATAATCATAATCTTAAACTGCTATTCCCCTTCTTTTGAGTAGCTCTCACCTGCCTCCAGTGGCATTTATGGCTTGGCCTGGCCGGATACACTTGCAGGACCTCACTCTCTGGTGGCACCCTGCCCTGTGCCTTTTCTGGTGCCAGGTAGCGTAGTCCAGTTGCAGGCCCCCAAGGCCATCTTGGCCTTGTTTCTGGTTGGCTACAAAGCCAGGAGTGATGGGAGGGAGAAGACCCAAGGCTGCCCTGGAGAAGCAAGGTTTGCAGGCAGGCTATGCAGTGTGGGGCTTCCTGCCAGGGTTCTCCTCAAACCAGCCCTTTCTCATGGTGTTGGGTTACTCAGGTGTTGGGTTACCCTCAGATGGGAGTGCACAAGATGAAGGTGGTCAACCCCGGCCCATAATGGGCAGCATGGGGTCTTCTGTGGGGCCTGAAGCAATTTCAGGACAGACTTGGAGTCTGGCTGGGGTGGATGTACCTTCCCATGCTGTTCAGGTGGACAGCAGGGCTGGCCTGAGGGGCAGAGAAGGATGCCAGTGCTGGGTCCCTGATGATTATATCACCAGTGCACTGAGTGGAACCCAAATGTTTATTTTGTAGAAGCTGCGTTGGAGGGAGGGCTGGGCTCCTGGCATTCGGAGAGCCTGTTGCTTTCCAGGAGGATGGTCTGGGAGAAGAGCCAGGAACTGCTGGCTGGCATCCAGGTCTGGGCTAGATTACACGGCTGGGCTTGCCCAGAGCACTGAGTCCCACCCACCATCAGCCAGTGCTTGGAGGGACAGGCCAGAGAGGTCATGGGGGCCA
This sequence comes from Taxidea taxus jeffersonii, assembly GCA_003697995.1. Classification (NCBI taxonomy): domain Eukaryota; kingdom Metazoa; phylum Chordata; class Mammalia; order Carnivora; family Mustelidae; genus Taxidea; species Taxidea taxus. The sequence goes on from ML102874.1 coordinate 2,577, forward strand.
GGGATGTTCTCAGAGGAGCAGCAGGCACAGCCTGGGCACCCAGAGCAGGCTGCCTGCTGGAGGTGGGGGGCACCTTGTCACTTGTAGGCCCAAGCTTCTCAGTGGTCTCAGGCAGTGAAGGAGCTGGGGTGACCTTATACACTGAGGTCAGGAGAACGCAGCCCCTGAGGCCCTGCTGTGATGGGCAGGTAGGTGGTGGTGGGCAGGGGGAGATGAGGGTGGAGCTGGAGACCAAGACCCTCTTTCTGATGCATAGAGGGGTGTGCTCCTCTAAGTGGCGACTCTGTCCCTGCCCAGGAATGGGAGGTGTGTGGTCCGTGGGGTAGGGAGGGTCTGACATTAGCTTTGGACCAGGCTTTGTGTCCTTATTCTGCTGCCTGCTTGCTCTTGTGACGTTGTGCAAGTTCCTTAACCCCCATTGTCTTATCTGTCCCTGGAGGTGGAGATAATACCTCAGTCTTCCCCAGGGGGCAGACTGAGGCAGGATGTAGTGCTGCCTGGGTGAGTGGGTAAAGAGGAGAGAGGCTCCTAGGGAAGGGGATGGAAAGACTTGGTGGAGGAATACAAAGAAGACAGATGTAGAGGGTGCGCCTGCATGGCTCAGTTGGTTGAGCAGCCGATTCTTGACTTCAGTTCAGGTGGTGCTCTCAGGGTCGCTAAATGGAGGAGCCCCATTCTGGGCTCTGTGCTCAGCAGGGAGTGTGTTTGAGATTCTCTCTCTACCCCTCTCCCCACTCCCTCCCTCTCTCTCTCTTTTAAAAAAAGAGAGAAGAGGGATGTACAGTAGGACTCCAGGCCATTGGGCCAGGAGAATGCAGTCCTGGGCTTCTGGCCACACAGGGCTGGTTGGTGGCTTGGGGGCTGGGCCTTGGGCTCTCCTGGATCCTGCTTGTACCTTCCAGGTTGTCTCCACTATGCCCTCAAGCTGTTCTTTTGCAGCATGGGTGGGGCTGGGCCTTCAAGGAAGAGGTACCTGTTAGGGCCATACCTGGAGTACCAGGTGACCACTCAGGTCAGCTGTGACTAAGGCCCATGCTGACCTCAGATTCAGGCTTGGGGGCACAGTAGCCAGCATGTTTAGAACCCTCTCTGACACAGAAGAGCTGAACCCCTGTGGATGTGGAAGCTGCCTTGTGGTTGGCTCTACCTTGCCCAGTACCACCTCTCTGATTGGCATGCTTTGTGTTTCCCACCTGGCAGTGGAGCTCTGGCTGGGTGATGGGTGGCCCAAGATTCCTGTGTCACCGTTACTTCTGGTATGCGTTCCTTCCGAGGAGATCCTTAAGGAGATAAGGTCCTGTGCTTTGGAGTGGGCCCCCCCACATTGCTCCAAGACTCCTGTGGGAAGTCCTGCTCAGGACAGTGAGGGAGAGCCACCAGAGAGGGAGGTGGGATAGCAAAAGTTTCTAGGAGATCTGGGTAAAGAAGCTGGCCCAGGGAGGAGAGGCAGGTAGGCCCTCTTTCCCTGTCCTTCACCTTTCTCTCTAGGGTCCACCCTTCTGGTTGGGAGGGAGGTGGAGAAGTTTTGTGATACTGGGAGGCCTTTCAGTCAAGGTGCCCACAGTTGCCTCTGGAGTGGGGAGGGGTACTTGTTCCTGCTTGTAGGAAGCTAGACATGGGGTAGAAAGGACAGCATTTTTCTGGAGCATACTGCTCAGGAGGGTCAGGAGCACACCCTGTGCCACCACACCTTGGGTTTGGCTCCTGGGTGTGGGATGGGGTTGGGGAAGGGTGGAATGTGCTGCTCTGTCTCCAGGAGGAATGGGGGTCTGCTGCCAGGCCCCATAGAGGTGAGGCTGTCAGTCTGGTCACCAGAGGGCACTACTGGAGGTTGAATGACCAGAACAGTTACCTTTTTTTTTTTTCCCTTGATTTTTAAGTAATCTCTTCACCCAACGTGGGGCTTGAATTCACAACCCTGAGATCAAGAGTCCCCTGCTCTTCCAACTGAGCCAGCCAGGGGCCCTGGAACAGAGCAGTTTTGAATGCCCAGGCCTCCTGGAGCCCAGGCTCTGGATACAGTGGGTGTCCACACTAAGGCAGTTCCCATCAGATAGGTGGTTGGAATTGTTCTCCTGGGCTCTCTACTTAAGCAAAGATCACTTTAATTTTATGTAACTCTATTTTCTTTAGAGATTTTATTTATTTGTTTTGGTTGGCGGGGGGAGCACACACAAGTGAGCTGAGGGAGAGGAGAGTGAAAGAATCTCAAGCAGACTTCATGCCATGTATGGCATGGAGCCTGACTAGCTCGATCTTATGACCCTGAGATCATGGTCTGAGAAGAAATCGAGTCACATGCCCAGCTGACTGAGCCACCTGCCGCAAAGATCACTTTGGTTTTAAAATCTCCTCTCATAAGTGTTTAAAAGGCTGGGCCAGAGCATGCTTTGCTTTTTGTGGGGTGCTAGGAAAAGGGGCCTGGAGGTTGGCCCCATTCTAGCCTTCCCATGAGCCCTGGAGGCTGTGTAGACTGCCTGGGATCATGGGCAAGTGGGGCTCCTTATAGGGTACTGTTCCAGGAGGCCATGGGTCTGTGCCTCTGCCATCCTCATTGGCTTTTTGGCTGGGGTGTTTTTGGGGGACAGGGTGGAGTCGTCTTAGGAGTATCCTTGGCCTTGGGCTTTGACTACCTATTGAAGACCCACAAGGGCTGCTGAGCCAGCACGGAACCAGGAGGGACACAGATTTGTTCCTGTTGTGACCACTCTGCCCTTGAGAGTTTCTTCCTGTGTGCCCAGGCTGCGTGAGTGTTAGCTGGTCGGGAGCTGCTGAGAAGGGCATGTCTTGTGGAAACCACTGTTCTTTATCTCTTTGGATTTTTTTTTTTTTTTTAAGATTTCATTTACTTATTTGACACAGAGAGATCACAAGTAGGCAGAGAAGCAGGCAGAGAGAGAGCCAGAAGCAGGCTCCCCGCTGAGCAGAGAGCCTGATGCAGGGCTCCATCCTAGGACCCTGAGATCATGACCTGAGCCGAAGGCAGAGGCTTCCCACTGAACCAACTAGGCACCCTGGAATTTTTTTCAATATGAGCTAAAATTTATGTCTAACTTGGTACCCAGATATCAGGTAACCAACCCCTTGAATTTTGACCAGTGAGTACATCCACCATAACCCAAACTCCTACCAAGATAATAGAGCCATGTGCAGCCCAGAGAGTTCCTCTTGTTCCTTCCCAAACAGTGTTCACCTCACCCTCTACGAGTCTCCTAGTTTTGTTTCTACCACAGACTAGTTCTGCCTTTTCTAGAGCTTCAAATAGATGGAATTGTGCATCTGTACTCTTACGTGAAAACTCTTGCGTTTTCTTCACTTGATGTCACAATTTTGAGACTTAGCCACATTTGTGTATCAGTTCTACTTTTTTCCCTCAGGATTTTAAAAGTAATACAAGATTATTTTTAATTTTGAATATTACAGAAATGAATATACAGAACTTATAGTTTTCCTGTACTTCTATGCCACACCCTCATTGATAATCTCATTTATTGATTGGGCGTTTGTGCCGCCAAGATATTTCTTTCCATAGGATGGCATTGCCTGGTCGGGCCTTTCATGCCTATAGTTGAGGAGGTAGACAGGTGCAGGGAGCTCGGCCAGCTCCCTGTCCTCAGCTCTGTGGGCCTGGCCTTCCCTCGGAGGGTGTGTGTTTTAAAAATCTGGGGTGTCTAGGTTCTTGACCTGCCCTCACCCTCAGTGTGTGCGTGTTTGGGGGGGGGCACACCTCTGGCTTTTCTGTGGCAGGGACTTGGAGGGGGAGAGAAGGACACGGGAACCCAGCAGAGAGCTGTGTAGTTCTGTGTGTAACAGCCCAGATGGGTAGGTAGACCATTTTGTAAACAAGGACCTGGGAAGGGAATCCAGGTGTTCCAGCCTGTCCATTCTCCCTAGCTTCTGTGTTCACAAGAAGCGGGAGCTGACCTTCCCCAGGGACTATGTTCCTGCTGCCCTTCCCTGGGTTCAGCCTAGCCAGGGTCTCACCCTGCCCCCCCGCCCCCCAAATGGGCTAGGTCTCTACCTCAGAGGAGGACCTGATGATCCCGTTGTCCTAGATCCTGGAGCAACGGTTCTGAGCTGGGCGTGGATCCTTGGGGCTGATAGGCACACTGCCTGGGCCTGCTGCCAGGGAGCTGCTGGGTGCCAGGAGCTGGTGCCAGGCCGTGTCCTCATCCCAGCCTGTGGGCTCCTGCCAGGGCTGGGCACCAGGCCCCTGTACCCAGTGGGGCACTGCGCTGCCAGCTTATGGAGCCAGCCCCCACAGTCCAGTTTCTAGTTACCTGCCTCCCTCCCTGGGGCTGTGGCCTCTCAGGCGTTGGCTCCTCTTGCTCCTATACCCAGTGTTGAGCTATAGGGCAGAGGATTCCCTGCTGTTACTGTTCTGCTGGGAAGAAAAGAGCAATGTTTTATAGGGGTCCTGGCCTCACAGCAGTGGGGCGCCCCCTCCCCTGTGGTGACGTTGACATTGTGACCTACAGAATGTGGCAGGGGTGGCCCACACGTGGCTTGGCCTGGGGTGGGAGGCAGGTAGGGTGGCATCCTGCTGGCTGTGAACTCCCAGCAGGCAGCCTCCCTGTGGCCCCACCCATGGAGGGTACCAGGAAGGCCCCTCCACCCTGTCCTTTGGAGTCCCTGTGGGGAAGCTGGGCCCCAGGCTGTCTGATGCAGCCTGGGAGACCTTGGTTCAGTCACCCTGCATTCCCATGGCTGGTGAAGTGGGTGGCAGGGCCTAAGCAATGCGAACCTGTGGAAGCCCCCTAGTCCTATTCTGCTGCTCTGGCTTTGTGTGGTCGTTGGTGGTTGTGGGCGTGATCTCTGAGGAAGGCAGGTAATCCCTAGCTGCGGGGTCTGGTACAGGCTAAAGTGGGGGCCACTGTGTAGATGCTGTGCCCTGGCAGGGATTGGGTTGCCCTGAGATCTGGTGGGGAGTGGGCAGGGGGGCACAGGGCCATGTGGTGGGCATCTGGTCTGCTCGAATACATCGCTGTGGCTCCCTGTTCATTTTTCAGGGTTGCTCTCACCAGTGCTGAGGTGGTCTCTGCCCCCCACCCCTTCCTAAGCCTGAGTTCTACTCTGTCCTGCTGGCCACCTCTGGTGTCACCTGGCAGGAGAGCCTGAACTCTCTACACAGCAAGGGATGCAGGCCTTCATTAAATGCAGACGTAGATGCTCTCAGGCCTCTGAACCAACAGGGCTGGTTCTGCTGCCATCTGGGTCATGAGGGGGATTCTGGACCAACCATTCCCCCTCTCCGCACTTCCCCACGCCCCAGGAAAGAGAGCTGTGCTAGGGGCCAGAGAGACAGCTGGCAGGCTGGAGCTGAGGCCTCCCAGCCACCCCGCACCCCGGGTCTGGTCACATTCCTGAGGGACCTGCTGAGCCTCCCTGGCCCTGGGGGTGGGGGAAGGGCAGGCAGAGATGGGCTCCAGGCTGCTGCAGGCCTCCGCCTCCACCCTTGGCTCCATTCCAAGGGAGCCCAGGCTCGAGGAGTAGGGTGCAAAAAGCCAGAACCTCAGGATCACCCTCCCTGGGGACCTGTGTCTCTGGGATGGGTGAGGGGCAGAAGGAGACCCTTTGCATCTGGGGGCAGCTGCCAGCTGCTTTGGTGGGCTGGTATTGAAAGGCCTGGCCTGTAGAAACTCCTATAAGGGGAGACCATGTGGTCAGACTGGGCCAGGCAAGAGGGGGCTGGGCCCTCTGGGCAGGGAGGGGCTGGCGGGAGCAGATCTGGAAGGGAAGGAGGCAGGAGAGCCAGAAGCGGTTGAGACTGGTTCTTATAAATAGCCTATTGCACTGGTGCCTCCAATTTTGACCTTTTGTTATGTAAATGTGGCTAGCCTGAGAAGGGCCTTGCCCAGGCCTCCTGCCACCATGCCTGCCTTCCAGGAATTACATTCCTGCCACCAGCTCTCCTACAGGCCTAGGTAGCCCTTAGAGTACCCTAAGTCTTCTGGGTGGGAGGAGAGTGTCAGCCCTGCTGAGCTCTCCAGACTTGAGATCTTCACTGCCACTGGGCCTGACTGTTGCTGGGCACTGTGGCTGCTGTCCCCTGCCTGGCTGCCCCTGGTGTCCTAGTCACAGAGACCCCAGATCTTCCTGGGAGTAAGGGCTCTAGGACCACCAGATGCCTTTCCTTCACTGTCCCTCCTTCCTTCCCTTGCTGATGTCTGGGTGACACTGTCCCATCTTCTCCCCAGGTGACCAGGCATTGATGCACCCCCAGGGAGGCCACGCGCTCAAGGAGGCCACCCCCGCTGGCTGCTGCTCACATGGTTTCTGGGCCCCTGGCACTCCGGTAGGCTGGGTAGGGGGAACTGGCAGGATGGGGGGGAATCTTGGGGGAGGGCTAGCTGGGCGGCCCTCACAGCCCTGCAGTTCTCCGCCTGGTCCTTTGTGTGTACACAGTGTTGGGTAGCATGGAGGGGAGGCTGGGGCCCAGGGCCCTCAGCCTGAAGAGGAGGGACTGCTGTGGCTCATAAGCTCTTAGAGGATGGGACCTCCTGCCTTTGGCCTGTCCTCTTGCCAGCCTGGGAGCACCAGGTATCCTGAGTGCTGGTAGGGCTGACACTGCATTTCCCTGAGGCTGGGTGTCCCATCCATTGTGGAAACTGTGCATTGGGCTCTTTGTCCCTGCCTGGCTGGTTGAGGGGCAGGGAGCAGCAGAGGGTAGGTTCCCTCAGGACCCAGCTTCTATCTAGCCTCTGAGCCCGCTATCTAGCATCAGGCCCTGAGTGCTAGCTTGCAGCTGTGTCTACCCATGTGTGTTCACAGTGAGTTCCGAGGGTGCCTTTGGAGTGTGCATGGGTATTAGGGTTTTCCTCTGTCTTTGCAAATAAGGGCAGGCATGGGGCAATGGGGTGTGGGAAGTGTTTGTGTTATAGGAAGGCAGTGAGGGTGTGATCTCTCTAGACTGCCCCAAGGGAGGCAGGACTGGGCTGGGTACACTGGTAGTGGCAGAGGGGTCCCAGTGGGGCAAGGCTCTGAGCAGTCACTTTCAGAGTTTGAGCCCTGAGCCAAAGAACATGAAAGCACCCTTGTCAGCTGCATGGCACAGGGTTGCCTTGGGGAGGGTGCATGTCCCCTGAGGGGATGGAGGGAGCAGGGAGCCACACCTTTGTGCCTCAGGTCTTTCTGCTCATTTGGGTGGATGCCTGGTCAGAGCACCCCGCTCTCAGTGACCCACATGCATGCCGTTACAAAGCCCACCTGCACGGTTCCTGTGGGGGTCACAGGCCTCTCTCTGTTTATTAATGATGTCAGTTAGTGTCTGTGCTGGTCTGGCAAGGCCAGCTGGCTGTCTTTCCCAAGGGCCCTGTGGTGCCAGGGGCTTGGTCAGGCCCGCTTTTCTGCTCAGCATCTAGGGCTGGGGTGCTCAGGGCCCTCCTGAGGGGTGAGGCGCTTGTGGGATGGAAGCAGGCACTGGCAAGGGACTGTGGCTGGACCACAGTGTCTGCAGGCAGGACTGACGTTGGCAAATCTGAAAGCTTGGGAAGCCACTAGGGTCTGAGAGGCACCCAGGGCAGGGTAGAGGTCACAGGTGGAGGCTGCTTATTTGATTTGGCCCATGTGCTATTTAAGGAAAAAGACCTTTATTTGGCATTGGGAGGATTAACCTGAAAATCTCAGTTTCTAGCTTGTCCTAAAAGCTGGGAAGTCATGCCCATGTGAGAAGTGAGCCCACCTGGGAGCTTCTGCTCAACCTCAGTCCCTACTGCTTCCCAGCACCTCATGGTCCACTGCTCCGTCATTTTGGAGTCCCCTGTGGGCTTGCGGTCGACTTCCTTAGCACGGAGATAGTGCCCTGGGCTGTGGAGCCAAAGTTATATCCCATTTTCTCTGC
>RCUC01135032.1:0-22239 GCA_003697995.1 Taxidea taxus jeffersonii
TCAATATAAATAAGTTTTTCTTTATACTATAACTTTGTACTAAAAGGGTATTTGAAATGTTTTATTACTACTATCTGAATATTTTTCATGAGTTTTAACATACTACATAAAGCTATTAGGTCATGACTTGAAAGGTATAGTAGGATTTATCCTTTGTTTTAAAATTAACTTGGCATTTAATTACAAACATATTTTAAAGAAAATAATATGGGAGAATAATTAAAGGGAAACAAATTTCTGAGTCTAGATAGTCTATTAATTTACAATTAACTAGTTAAATGTTTTCTTTAGACACTTAATATTATGTGATATATTAAGAGGCACTGCCTCCTTCAAAAAATTTTGTTAATGTGGCTGGTGCTTTAAAACTGTAATTAAAAGTTGTTTCCATTTCTATTTCCCATTCTATTTTAGGCAGTAATTGTAGGTAAGATTTAATGGAAAGGATACACAGGAGAGATACACACACACACACACACACACACACACACGCCTTATTTAACATATATATCATTGTGATATTCACTTAAAGTTCCCTAGTTGTCTTTGCAATAAAATAGATTGTTGACTACAAGGATATTTGCAGATCCCTTGAGATGATGGGGATGTGGGGAAATGAACTGATTCTACTCCCCCTTCAGATAATTCCCGGTACCAAGGGTGGAACATAGCAGAAAGGTGAGAGGGGGATTAGAGAAACTGAGAGTCAAATCAGCCCAAATAAAGGTCAGAATCAGGGGTCATTCAGTGGCCGGATGGCAAAATATTGTCCATGATGGAAGTCAAAGGGGGTTCAGAAATATTCATTTGGCATTTTAAAAAGCATGATTGAGAAATTTTCTGCAGAGTGGCAAAGGAAAAAGAAATATGTGCTACAGCTTTGTTTTCGTGTTAAGGGTTTTTGATATAAAAATGTAATTATCTGTAATCTTTCTTTAGTTTTCAGTTAGTAACTTGATGAAGGGAAAATGTACATAACTTGAAAAAATGTCTTCATATCCTTAGCAGTCATAGCAAAGGCTGTTCTGCTCATACTTGTTGGCTGATCACTATAAACATTGTATATATAATGAAAATATGGAATAAAAGTTTGGTTTGTAACTATAAAGTTAAACACTATATTCAGCCTCTTGCTTTTTTTGGCTAGAAATCCTTTTCACAACATGATCAACTGTGTATGAATTCAAAAAGTCTTTCTGGTTTACATGTCAGTTAAATGCACTAATTTTTAGTGGGTGTTTCTCATACACAAAAGAGAAACAATATCTTAAATATTAGTCCCACTCTCTACAGTATGCTCTGAATATGCCCTCTAGGATGGTTTGTATTATATTTCATGTAAATTTAGGATCAAAAATTCCCTCAACCAAAAATGCATTTTTCCCAGTGGCAACATGGCTAATAGTCTGCAGGTAAAGCAAAGCAAATTGAAAAAAGAAATTGTATTATTTCATAATTGAAGTGGCTATTTCAATAATCAAACTTAAAACTACCAGCCAGATTTTCATTTGCAGAAAATTGGCTTGTTATCTTAATCCATTATGTTAGTTGCTGTTATGTCTTAGATTTGTGTTCAGACAGCAAAGAATGTAAACTTGCTTTCTCATGCTGGTGATCCCTCTGTAGGTTCTGTGGGGGGAAATCCCATGGTGTCTGCTGGGCTGGGTCGGAACAGTGGGCTGCCTGTGGTAGGAAGGTTGCTGAAAGTTTCTCAGGAGACCTCTCTGAAGGCTACTCCTTGCCATAGTGAATTGGTCTAACCCTGAGTCTTGAAGGCTCAGAAGTTTGATTTTTAAATCCACCATGAAAGTAGATCTATCTCCTAAAAGGAAATTCATCTGGACTAATATTTGTTTGCTCATTCATTCATGTGTTCTCAGAGATAAGGCCAGAGCTAGGACTTATACTAGGTTTTGGAGATACAGTGACAAATGAGACAGTCCCTATGCCCAGGGACCTCACTCTGTAAGAGAGGAGAAAAATGTTAAAACAAGTAACAAAGTTTACTTACAGGTAAAAAGTAAGTGCAGAAGTCACGGTCAGAACTGATATTCAGCTATTTTTCATGGTCTGCCTCCCTGGCCAGCATCTACTCTGATTGGTTAGTCCCACTTAGTCCCACAAGTCCTGATTGTTATGGGTTGTTAAATATTTTTGATATTGCCCCTGTTTGTGTTGCTTTTATGGGAATATTACTACTTGAGAAACCAACTTGTAATGAGCTAATTTGTTGATATATAATGAGTAATATCAGAGGAACCAGAAGAATTGTTGGTCCACCTATGTAGGAAACCACACAGTGGTCTGAGCATGGATTAGAAGATTTTGATGAATCCCATTTTTAACCTTATCAATCCAAGTGAGCCTGTGTATCCATCTTCTGAGAGGCTTGATCTTATCAGTGGCATGAGGTCTCTGGGCCATTTGCTAGGATTTTCTTGCTGGCCCCATACAGTATTTAGATAGGTGCTACCATTGAGTTCAAGTCTTCCTCAGGAAGACTCTTTTTCTAAGATTATTATGTCAGTATTGATACAAAAGTTAAAACTGAACACTTTAAAGACCAATCTGATTTCTGAATTCTTGGGGAATTCTTCCTCATAGCACCCAAGTACTAATAAGAGTTTTTGTTTGTATAAAGTTGCTGAATGTTCTCCTGGATTCCTGGGTTAGTTTTTTTATATTTTGGACCAAACTACCATGTTTTTTCTGGCCAACAGATTTAAAATCTAAACATAAAGGTTTATTTTTCATAAATATGTTTTGAGTTTGACCTTCACAGGGAACATTTTAAGTGTCATGATCAATGAGGTTTCAGGTACCTCTTTACAGAGAACTACTGTGATTATGTTTTCGTGGTTGGATTTTTCTGAACCCATTAGCTACATGGGAATGGAGTGGTGGAGTTAAGGTTTTGAGAATCATCACACCACCCGCTTACCAGAAATTCAATGAAAAACAAACATGAGTGATAGGTTTATGTTCTAGTACAGTATATTTTTAAAATGGTGTTTGTGAAGCCCTCTAGAGAATACATCAAAGGGAATATAAAAGTCCAGCTTTGAACAAGTGAACCTTCTTATAATCGGACTCTGTATCAAATGTTAAAAGATTAAATGGGTGAGACAAATTTAGATATGGACATGAGATAGGTCATTTTCCTGGTGGGAACAATATATATCTTTGGACTGGTAAAAATAAGGTATTAGGAAAATGTCATTTTCTAATTCCCTACATTATTTAAAAGTGTCCTTCCACTGTTCATTCCTGACATCACTTGAAAGTATCTTCACTGTGCACAGAAGTGCACTTCAGTAGCTTCCTCTCTGTGCCTCAAAAAATTCTTAAGTCATGAGTGAATAAATACATAGCCATGGAGTTTTCTTTTGAGATATTTAGAAGGACTAGTTTCTTAAAACTTACTTTTAGTCTTAGTGGTAATATAGGAAATTTTACTTACCAATAATATACTTGCATTAGTATTCCATAATAAGTTATTTAATGAATTTCTACTTGGCTAGATTAATCTGGAAAGTTGTTCATTCCAAATCTGTTAAGAAAAACATCACAAATTTTAAATTCATCATCTCAGGCTTGTGAATGCATTAGGGTTTGATGAAAATGTACGTATTGATTTTTTTTCTTTTTTTTTCAGTAGAGGTCATGTTTTTCTTGGCCTGGCAGAAGTACTAGGGCCTACAGGGAGAACCAAAAGGAGAGAACCTAAGCTTTATGTCAAAATTATAGTCCATCACATTTTAAACCATTAAAGCTGAGATATTAAATAAGCAGCCCAGCATACCTAGGTAGTAATTGGAACCAGACTTATGCCTTTGACTTCTCACTTCAGTATCCATCACATCTTCTTTACCGTGTGAATAGGGATTTCTTTTTTGAGCATCCTCAATGTCTAGCATTTCATTCAGGCACAAGACAATGAAATGATCAGATGATCTAGGTTTGGTTCTTGTGGCTCAAACTCTGAGATGGAGATTTATCAGGGAGTATTCTTCAACCAACCCTGCGAGGCAGGGAAGGAAAAGCAGGGCCAAGGGAGAAGCTGGGCTTTGATGGCCACAGGAGCTCTGGATCTGGGGGGGTGGGCCTTGTATCCCATCTTTGGTCTGTCATTGGTTGGGGACTACACCAGGAAAGTGGTGGGACCTTGAGTGAGGTGTCTCTCTTCAGCTGATGGCAGTCTTGAGGAAAACTCATCTGTGAACTGTCAGTAGCTCACAGTACTAGCATCTGAGAGAAGAGGGGTCTGAAGGGGCGTCTGCACCCATTACACCATGAGTGATCAAACAGCCATGTCATGTCAGCCATGCATGAGGTCCTTTATGGAGGATTTCACTCATCCATTCAGTAGGCACAAAAAAAAAAAAAAAAAAAAAAAAAAAAGAAGGAGACTTCTTTCCTTTTCTAAGAAGAAAAAAGGGGTCTATAGACGAGGTTAAAAAACTTGTTCAAGATCACATACAAATGCCAACTCTCCCTGACTCCAAAGCTTGTGTTCTTTTTGCTGCCGCTTATGGTAAGAAATATGGTTGGAGTGGGTTATCTAAACTCTAAGATTCCTTGAACTCCTTTGGTTCTGGAGAAAGTTTGGATTAAATTAATTATTACTGATACTGTGACACCACTCGAAATAGATTTAGCATGTGATGTTGGCTAAACCAAGTTAGATGTGATCCCTGGCTTTCAGAAGTGTATGGGCTAGATGATAGAAGCAAAGTGATACGTTAAAATGATACAGAGAAATCATTTTTCTCATTAATAAAATCATGACAACACTGTAATTTGCAAGACTATTATAAGAATTTAATTTACATATGGAAAGATGATTGTACATGACTTCAGATATCTTGGCACTCTAAATTTATTTATTATGTTTAAGTTTAGTAGAGGCATACAGATATTAGAATATTTACATTTACTGGAGTTGGGAAGCAGAAATGTTTCTTTTTCTGGTTTTAATTCATGGTGTTCTCCTTGGCAAGTCTGTTGGTATCTCTGGGCTTTAGTTTCCACATCTGGAAATGAAGGGCATGGGTGGGTGAACTAGAAGCAGTAGTATCCTACCAAATGTCTTGACAGTAGAGATCCAAGTGGTTCAAGATGAAACAATGCATAAAGTCAACAACTGGCCTTCAGTAAAGCAGGCCTCTTCTAGGTCAACAAGTTTATGACATTTCTGCTGTGGCTTCTTGTTATTCCTGAAGGAAATAATTTTCCTCCTCAGTGCTTATAATGTGTACCTTATACATAATAAGTATAGGTCAACTAGAGCAAAGCAGGCATATTATATGAAATCAAATGTAATCTCAGCCTAGAATGGAATTCAGTTTAACTTCTACCATAAGCAGGAAGGAACAAACGACTTAATGCTCTTTTACCATGTAAGCCTCATGATTATTGCAAAAAAAAAAATTATCTCATAACATATATATTTAAAACATGTAAACATATTTATGTTAATGCTGTATTTATTTTGAAGGGTGCATGTGTAGGGTATGTATTTCTGTATCCTTTTTTCTCAGTTTTGGGGTGTTTGAGTGGTGAATCTTTGCCATGTACCATTGGGCATTGGAGATTTAGAAGTGAACCGGGTAGGCATGCAGCCTGACCACATGGAAATTGTCTACATATATATCATGTATGTATTCAGAAGGCATTATGGATACACATATAGAACTTTTCCCTTTTATTTATTTATTTAGCTTGACTCATCTTATGAATTTTTTGGTATTTAATTCAGAAAAACAAATATTTGACAAGGAAAACAAGCAAATAAAATTAGATGGAGGATGCCAAGGAAAATAGTCTTAAGTTTCAGAGGGCATGCCACAAGATTTTCAGATCTCCCCCAATCCAAAAACAAAAAACCCCAAAATACAAAACAAAACAACAAAAGCCCACCAAAAAAAACAAGCCTTTCTCTATGTGGTTTGAAGGAAGTCTGTAACTTCATGTGTTGGCATTACACAATGTCACAGTATGAACTCAAGATAAGTGGGTCATCTTAGAGATATCCCCTTATTTTTTTTTCTCTCTACTTCCATTTTTATTGGATACAACCCATAGAATCAAAGAGGAAGCAGACAGCAAAAGGCTCCCGCCCAAGCCATGTCCAAAATACATCTTATTCTACTTCTTTGTATTTCTTACTACCAATTACCAAAGTAGGTTGACAGGAAAATGTGATAGTTTATCTGCCCTTATGCATTTCCCATTATGTCTAACAAGATAGCACTTGTCTTGCAATGATTTAATCACATTTTATATCAAATATTCTTAGTGTAACATGTTCCCTCCCAGTCTTCCCCTACAATCTTGGGTCACATCAATGAGCACTGACATTATATTTTCTTTTTCCATTTTTTCCCCATCCACTAAAGACAGTGAAAGGATAAGCTCATTAATATTACTTGAATGATACACAGAGGGGGCTACAATTTGATGTAGTTTTTTTCATTCACATTTCTTGAACATTAACATTTGCCTTTATTAATGATTTTAACAGAAAAATTACTTCAACTTAGGAGATTTTTTTCTCACCAAAGCCCTTATATTTCTAAAAGGAGTGTACCCCCAGGGGTAGATGTACATCTTTTTACATGGCTTCTCATCACTCAAAGCCATGTAAAAAAATCAGTCTGTGAATTGAAAGGCTGTACCTAAAAATGACATCATGAAGCAAATTGATTGAATTACACAGGATATAGTGCTGCCTTTGTCTTCTACTTCAGCAGCCCAAATCGAATTGTTGAATAATGTGCTTTAGAGGACAGTAGTGCCTTTCACTAAAACATTGTGCAGAAAGTTCCAGCCAGTCAGTGTGCTATTTCTAGTCAAGTATATGGAGGGTTTACATACTGAGAACAGCTGTAAAGATGTTGGCGTAGGAGCAACTTCAAAGCCAGTTCAACTAGAAACTTAGATTGGTGTCCAGAAGAATTTCTGTGAGCCCTAGGTGTTTAATGTTCAGCTCTCCAGGGAGCAAATGTTTAAATCTAATAAACAAGTGACAAGACAGGCTGTCTTTTAACATTCTGCTTTTCTCATAGTCTTCTGTGGAAAGGGCTTTGCTGTGTCTAAGTTGTTAATGACCAGATAAAATCCTCCATTTGTCAGCTATCCGTTGTCTTAGGCACAGTCACTTAGAACATTCTCCCTCCTGTTGTAGCCAAGAACTTTGGCCTGCACCTTAAGATCAGTGGGATATGTATATTTCCTCCTGACTCTATTTGTTGGGAAACAGAGAGAGTGACCAAGGAACTTCATCTGCATTGTCTGCTTTTGAATTGTGACTTAGTTTTACAGAAAATGAATGTAGAAAGTATCATAAAATAACATTCATAAAAGTGATGTATTGGACAAAAAAATATTTTCAGTAATTTATAAAGTGACTCCTTTCAGGCAAAATCACATATATGTAAACTTTTGACATCACTTTACAAGCAAAAATTAATTTTCATTAAAATTTCAGTTAACTTTGTTTTTTGGCCCATTTTGCATTGTGAGGCCAACAGTCCTTCCCCATAGAACAGAGTCACACTGGCTGAGTGCTCTTTCACAAAGCCTTATGTCATGCTCATCATAAAAACTGAAAGTCAGCTGAGTATATTGAAGAAGGAGAAAATCATTTTTATTTTCCTAAGTAGAAATTCAATTCAAATTATTTTAGTAAATAAATTTCAGAAAGATATGTTATCCAAATATCTCCTATTTACTTTAATGCATTATTAAAGAATCCCCAAGCCTAAAGTTTCTCATCTTTTTTGGAGTTGAGATTTGATGCCAAGAGGACTTATAATCCTATCATATTCCTGTCCCTAGAAAAATGATACATATTTATCCAAAGCTTTGTATTTATATTGGAATCCCAAATTGCCATTGTTTGAAATTTTCCTTCCAGTTTTTCTGGAAGGGACTTACCTGTGTCATTGTGATAATCCCTGGGGCTCAGGCTGCTTCTTCATCAGTGTTATTTTGGAGTGGGACAACTAAACTCTGTGTTATTAACTTGTATTGAACCAGAAAGTCATTTCCTTCAAGAATAACCTCCGAAACTTCCCTATGTGGTGTTCTACAGAGGATCATGAAAGGAATCTGTATGTTAAAATAATATTTCCCCTTTTCTCAATGCTGCATAGCTAAATAGAAACAATTTACAGTCAAGAGTGTAGAAGCAATTTGATGGGAATGTCAAGTGATCATTAAGCCCCTCAAATGGTAGCTGAAACAGATGTTTGCAGCTTGAGCTCACCTCCCCTTTCCAATGGCTGTCCTGTTTGCCCCAGTTCAAATCTCTCGGACAACAGCAAGCATCTGTTCCTAGATCTGTGTCTCCAGCTGGAAACATGCTGCACTGTTTGCTCTGCAGACCACCCAGCCCGCCCACTGTGGTGGTGTGGCCTTCTGTCTGGCTTGTCTGCAGGTGTGACCTTACTCACCCACCTATAGCAAGTCACTCTACCATTTTTCTGGAGTTTAAAAATACAAGTGGCCAGAAGAGAGTAAGCAAGTTGATTTTTCTACTACCCTGCAAATTTATAATTATAAAGTTTGGTGACCTTCATGAACTTTCTCAAGCGTGTTTTTGCTGCAGATTTTGTGATTAATGCAGGTGACCCCTGGGACAGAGGTGAAGCAGTTTAAATGTGAAGTCAGTGGAGTTGCCTGGATGTGCATAACCTTCCAGAAGCTCTGTGAAGTTTGCATCCACATTACCTCATTCCCAACCCAGGGCAATTTGAAATTTAGATAAATATTTTGGCAATAGTGTGGCAAACCAAAATTCAACCTTACTTCTCAATAGGTGTATTAACTTTATAAAAGTAATAAACTATTTTTTCCTTTGTAGAGTAAGCTGGTAGACAACAAGAACACACTAAAGCAGCTATATTAGGTAGCGAGTAGGTGATTTTTTTCCCTGATGTAACCACACTCTAAATCTTTACAGTCTGTCACAGCTGCTCTAAATTCTAAGCCAGCAATATTCAAAATAGCATAATAACCACTGTTAGCAAGATGTAGAAATTTTCTTGAGCAGCTGGAATAGTCCCAGAAGCCAGGATGTTTGCTGACCATTAGCTCTACTTTCATTCAACCTGTATTGGCCAACATCTGGCTCAATGTGGACAAATGAACACAAACAGGTTGGGACTCATGGATACTCGAGAAGACCCCATTTCCTCATAGTTCCATGAATGATTAGTGCATTCTTTTCCTTAGGGAAGTATCAGATATCCTCATGACTCTCCCGGAAGCTTTCTCGTACTAAAGGGAGGGACTGAAGCTCTATGATGTGTGAAAATTTGAACCTATCATCCATACTGGGGTTTTAGAGCTGGAAGAGACATTTCTTACAGATGTGGCAACCGAGGCCTCAATGGCTAGTGACTAGCTCAGAGTCCCATGGTTGGTTAATGGAAGAGCCAAGACCAGAATACACTGTGATCCATTCGTAGTATGACCAAATATTCATATAAACATTATCTCAAGAGGAAGTCAATGTGGTCTTCTCTCATCTGGCACAAAGTAATCACTCACCAAATGGCTAGTTGTTATTGGGTTATTGTAATTATTACTTCTCTGTTTTTATATATATGAGTTTAAATGGCTTATACTGAAATTTTAAAGAAAATACTTTGTGGGGCACCTGGGTGGCTCAGTTGGTTAAGCATCTGACTCTTGATTTCAGCTCAGGTCATGATCACAGGGTCATGAAATCAAGTACCACGTTGGGCTCTGTTTTCCTTCTCTCTTTGCCCCTCCCACTCATTCTCTCTCTCTCTCTCTCATAAAAAAAAAATTACTCAAAAATATGATTTTACATCTGAAAAGAATTTTGAGAGAGCTTCTAGCTCAGCATCAAGAGTATAGTGTCCTTGGCACAGTGTTTCTTTTTCAAAAATAATAAAATATTTTTAATGAGCTCTTGTGATTTAGCTAGGAAAAAGTTGGAAATAGAACTTTATAAAGTTTAATATCAGAGTGTGCTGAACAAACTTAAGAGAATCTGTTTCTCTTTTTCCTTCCCTCTTTCATACAGTCCTCAAATATATTATTCTTGAGATCTGTGTGCAAAGTTGACATTACGTAAATATTTTGAAAACTAATTAATTCCAGCAATGGATTAATTTAAGGCAGTTAGACAGCATATTTAAACAACCTGTTTATGTATTGGAAACTTTTACTGAAAAACATTTTAATTTAAAAAATCTATATTATGGAACTTTTACATCAGCCCTTTCTTATTTCCAAAATGTTTACACAAAAAGTATTCCATAAAGGGGCAAAATTATGCTAGTTGCATCTGTCATTTACTTTGCTCCAAGCCCTTCATGATTTAAACTGCTGCCATTTATGTGAACAAACCTAAGTTTTTTGTTGTTGTTGTTGTTATTGTTGATTTTAATGCCTTCAAATTAAAGGCTCATTTGGAAAATTTGAGCTACAGGGCACACTTGCTCTGCCACTGCCATCTTCTTCCAGATATATTCTCCCAACTTATTGGGAGGGCAGGATTGTTAAACCAAAACCTGTTCTAGCAATTAATTTCAAGTTCTTCATCTGCACCACATAACATGCCATGAACTGGAAGCAATGATCTTTGACTCTGACCTTCCAATTCTGCCCACCCTCTGTTAGCCAGGTGTAAAGACATGGAAGAGAAGTCTAGAAATGAATGGAAGTAGGGGCCCAGTAAAAGGAATGAACAAATGAATGAATCTGAAACATTGCTCACGTGCTCTGCTATGAAGCAGCAACCACAGTCGTGACGACACTAAAAACTAACATTATTTGAGCATCTTCCTAGCAGCTAAGTGCAGTCCTAGTATTTTCTATGGCTCTCTCATTGGTTGCATTCATGTGCTCAAGAAGTCAGTAACATGCTGGTTAGCCAGTAATGATATCATCGCCTTCATGGGTATTAGAACTATAATTAGCTTTGATTAAGCTAAGACATTCTCCATTTATATTGGTAATATTTAGCAATATTTTCCTGGCTGATGCCAACGTAAACCAGTTTTACCCTGCAGTGCTGCCTAGATAATCCATATGGAGAAGTTTTCTGTGATATTCTCAAGTGAAATGAACATTAGATGGGTGTTTGTTTTTTATAGTTCCCTCAGTTTTTCACCAGGGGCAATAAAACATGTAAGATCACAGTAAGACAGATCTTCGATGAACACTAGATGGGTCACTTTGTAGGTTTCAGATCCTACCATCAACAGTTAGGCTGTGCTTTGGGGCGTCCTTGCAGAATTAATCTTCCTCTGCTTTTGGCTACTATTCTCTCTCTGCAAATGAGCCACCAGGGTCGTTTGCTGTCTCTTCTTGTTTCTTGTCAAGTCCTTTGAGTGAGGCTGCGGGGATTCATACAAGGGACTTTGTTTGCTGGTAGTTTTGTGTTGTTTGTGTATAGAAGGGTAAGGATTTAAAAAAAAAAATCTGTGCTAAGCACAAATCTGATTAATTTACTTTCCCTTAATTAAAACCTCTTATTTTCCCTACTGCTCTTACTATTATTTTCATTTTCTTTAGGATGGCTTGCGGAATCCTGCAGAATCTCATTTCAGCCTACCTTGTCATCTTTATCTTTTGTCTTGCCTCACTTTGGATACTATGTTTCCACAAAGTGAAACTCTTAGGTTATCTGAGCAGTCATGTTCTCTTTCACCTGCTACCCTTTGCACCTGCTGACCTACTGGCCGGAACATTTTTCTTTTTACATGGCCCACTTCTGTGCTGCATATTTAGGTCTTAGTTTCTTTCTCATTTGTTAGAAATGACACTGTTTCCATGAATTCTAAATCCAGGTTATTGCATTCATCTATCAGATCAATTTTCACATTGTGCTTTATTGCTATCTACTTATTTGTATGTATTTGAAATAATCCAGATTTTCCGTAAAGTCAAGAATTGTAGGGACACCTGGGTCGCTCAGTTGGTTAAGCAGCTGCCTTCGGCTCAGCGTCCTGGGATCGAGTCCCGCATCGGGCTCCTTGCTCGGCAGGGAGTCTGCTTCTTCCTCTGCCTCTGCCTGCCACTCTGTCTGCCTGTGCTTGTTTGCTCTCTCTCCCTCTCTCTCTGACAAATAAATAAAATCTAAAAAAAAAAAAAAAAGAATTGTATCCTGTCCACGATATGTTTCATATTCCCAGTGCCAGGCATGGAGATGCTTAAGAAGTACTTACTGAGTGAATGGAAATGGGGAGATGGTAAGAGATGAGAAGACAGTGTGAACAGGACAATATGGGTGTTGTATGTGTCATTCAAAGAAGCTTGTCCTTTTGGATTCTAGAGAATATTTTGAGTTGGAGAAAACATATTTTATCCTTGCATTTATATTTTCATAGGTCTTTCTTGCAGTGATGTGAAAGATGAGTTGGAGGTGATAAAACAAGGAGACTAGCTGGTGAGCTTTTTGTCCAAGAGAGAAAGGATGTGAACATTAAACTAAGTAGCATGGGAATGAGATAAGGGATAAATTAAATAACTGTGAATAAGATAATTACCCAGCCCTTGATAAAATATTTGAAAAGGTATAGGAGAAGGAAGGTGGGAATATTCAGAGTTCTACTTTGGATGTTTCTCATACTACTAACAATTGTAAAATGGATAAAAACAAATCACTTGAGGAATGGTGTTTGAATTGAGGGATCTATGGGATATCCATGTGGAGACATTGAGTAGACATTCGCTAGTGTGGGTGTGGTACTCATAGGACATGCATGTCATCAGCATTTGGACATAATGAAGGCCTGTATTTGGATGAGATCATCCAGAGAGACTGAGTGTAGAGACAGAAAAGCTGAAGGGAGAGGAGAGCCCCATAAAGTATTGCCTCGAGGCACTCTTGGTTGTAAGGAACAGAAATCTACTGAAGCTGGATTAAGAGAAATGAGATGGCAGGTGTAAGAGTTCTTATCATAGAATTTAAGGATGAGCCGCAAAGAACAGCTCCTCTCATTGACTTCTGGACATGGAATGTCTAAAATTAAAGTCCCTCTGTTTCTCAAAAGTCTGATTTTTCTCTTATCTCTGTGTTCTCTACATTTGCTTTCTTTTTTTCTCTGCTCATCAGTATCCTTCCATTGCAAGAAGGCAAGCTATGGTGCTGTCCTTGAATTCATAGAACTTTGGCATTCTATTTTTCATCATTCTGTGAATAAATTATCTGTGTCCCTAACTTCATATTCTCAGAGAATCTGGGTAGCCAAGCCCATAATTTAGTTCTCTTCAGGTCAGGGGTCCTTCCCTGGAGTGATGGTATCAATATGACTGCATGAGATGTGAGAGGGGCAGATCGCTCTGGAAGAAGGTATATGTGCTGTGATTGTGAATAGCTTCTGTAGTAGATTGTTATTTAAAGGGGCACTTCTCAGATTTTAATGTACTTATGAATCACCAGATAATCTTCTTAAAATACAGGTTTTTCAGGCACCTGGGTGGCTCAGTCGGTTAAGTGTCTGCCTTTGGCTCAGGTCATGATCTCGGAGTCTCTGGATTGAGTCCCGGTTTGGACTCCCTGCTTAATGGGTAGTCTGCCTCTCCCTCTGACCGTGTTCTCTCTCTTTCTCTCATAAATCAAAATCTTTTAAAAAAATGAAAAGATATATATATTTTAAAAATACAGGTTTTGTTTAGTAGGTCTGGTTTATTCTGTATGTCTAACAAGCATGAGGTGATGCTGAAACTGTGGGTCTGAGGATCACACTTAAAACAGCAAAGATTGTGAGGGCAGTTAGAGCAGGGGTAAGCTCAGAGAGGGCTTAGAGAAGAGCAGGAGGAGAATCAGGAGAAGGTAGGAACTATGAGTGGAGAGACTCAAGAATCAGGGAATGTTCAAAGACATTAAATGTTGAAGAGGGTGAGTGAGATAAAATTGGAAACCTCTTCAGTATAAATCTACACAGTTTTGTGGATTCTTTTCTGGAAGCCTATGTACTAGAGAGCAAAAGGCCCATGGCTGGATTAATACAGAGTTGGAAGGGGGTGCAGTGCAGGAATATGGAGGGGGATGAGAGACTTGAACGTATTAACCGGAGGTAGGTTAAGTGATGGACCCTGCAGCTTTAGTTTGTTTAAAGTTATACATTGCCTTTGGATTTTTTCTTCTTTTTTTTTAACAGCTGGAGAAGGATTCAACCACTGGTTAAGAGAGGGGAGTTTCCCATGAAAATGTGTATGGGTGTATGTGCATATGCATGCAGACATGCTTGTGTGCTTAATCCCCTTGCAAGGGAAATGTAACTACATAATAAAGTGAGTCTGGAAGGATTTCCAGCAGTTCACATGTTTGGATCCAGAAAGTATTATCTTTCACAGTTACATATGGAATGTTCTTATGCTCCAGTGGTTACGGAAAGGCAAAACTTGACGTTTAAACTTTAATAATATTACAGAAGATAGAACTGTATCTGAAGGTATGGTGCATGTGAATCTCTTTGGAGATTCTCGTTAATTTTCTAGCTATGCCAAACTTAATTGAACTGATTCAGGTAAAATGCTACCCTTTTAAACTAATACGCAAGTCATGGTGCTGGCTTCATATCCATGCTGCCTCCAAAGAACATTTTGAGGCTGAAACATCACAGTGGGAAATCAGACCATTTTCTAGCTAACTCTGGGGAAACCAGTGTGTCAGGAGGAGTTGGGGAGCAAATTGATATCCTTGCTTGGGTGCTGGAAATTCCAGCTGGAGACTGGAATGACCAGTGTAACCCTGGTTTAGGAGGGATCCTCCCCTCCATGGAAATACTATCTCTCAGTGTAGAGCTTGAAGAGGAGTGGTAAGGGAAGGTGGGAATGCTTGCCAAGTCTGTCACATTAACAGAAACGCAGATGTCACAGACAGACTGCCTTCAAATCCCTTGCCATCCTGAAAAAATATGCATAGAGGCCTGAAATCACTTAAATTTAAACACTTTCTTTGATGGCTATATATTATATATAGTTCTGTCTGTTATCAGTCAGCTATTTGACAGCCCAGTGATGTTATGATTGGCAGCATTGTACTCAGTCTGGAGAAATCCTGTGTGGCTCCTCCTGGCTTTGTGATGATTGAGGCATTAGAACAGATCCTGGAATTCTCAGTTTCTGACCTTTCCACTCAATCTTCAGAACCCTCCGAGGCTACTAAATATTTTAAACCTTCTGAAGCGACTTAATAAACTTTATTCATTAGAATTTAAAATGCTCACATAGATAACTCAAACAATGACTTTGAAGAGATGCATCGGGCAACTGAAGCAAAATTTTCTGAGCTGATTTTCACCGGCAAGGTTTTCCAACAGACTCATCAGCAGCAGTTTGAGATGCATTCAAATAAAAAACAAGATTTCATTGAAATGCATTCTTTCTGCTCATCATTTAACACAGTAGAGGAAAAAGTTATTCCATCTACAGATCTGTGTTGAAAGCAGCTAAAATTGATTTCTTTTGATTTATTCTTTTGGAACCTGATACTCCAGCCTTAGATTGTAAAGAACATACCATTTGTTTAGAAGGAAGGACTTGAGGCAAGGGTGGGATGAGAATCCAAATCTCTGAGATAAAACAACTATGACAAAAAACACAGAAGGTCATGATTATGAAATCTGGGTCTAAATGTTGCTTATAAAAATTGCAATAGGCTTTTGCATGACTGAGAGGTTTTCAGTCTTAGATTTGAGTTTCTTTGAAGAATAAAGTTTTGTGAAATAAGCATGAGTAAATTATTACTAAACATTTATAAGCATAGGCAAGAGCTGAGGGTGGAATTTGGTTTGTTGTTTAGATTACCAGAAAACTTCGCTTTTATAAATTTATAGGTGTGAATATGTTACACAATCTTGGCTCTTGAAAACCATTTGAGCCAGATGTTTTGAGTTGAGTATCTTAGAAAATATGTTAACACTGGGTTTACTGAGACCGCATTCAGTGGCTCCTACAGTAGCTATCTTTTTAAGTAGCTGTGCCTTTAAGGGAGGAACGAGTTAGGTTCTAATGAACTAGCTCCTTGTATAGGAATTGATTAACAGTGACAGTTGTTTGCTCTAAATGGTCAAATTCAAATCACCGTATTGTGGAAACTTTTCCCCTAGAAAAACACTAGACTTATATTTAGAACCACTGGTGTGAGTCTCGGTCCTCTTACCAATTAGATGTTACCTTTGAGCAAGTTACATAATCTGTTAGCCTTAATAGTTCCATCTGAAGATGGAAGTGGTACCAATTCCCAGGGTTGTTCTTGATGTCAAATGAGATAACATATGTGAAGCCCTTTACTGTGAGGTTATCTACAAATGTGATGGACATAATGATACTGTGCTTGGTTTAATTGATTTTTTCATCCATCTAAGACCATTGTGGTTTCAGAGCACTCTCTAACTACTGTCTAGTGACTTTAGATGAGAATCGTAGATGCTTTAAATGGCTTTTAGATGAATATTATTGTGTTTTTCTCTTTCACTTTTTCATCCCAGTGAGTGCCAAAAAGAAAAAGAGATTCTATTAATGTGAGATGCTGTTTTTATCTCTGAAGTTATCGATGCACGGATTTTGTGTTACAGTGATGGTTAACAATAGCCAACATGGGTATGGTGCTCCCAGGACACTTGGTGCACCTCTGTGGTGTGGCTCCCAGGACTTTCGAATATTAACCTATCTAATCCTCTCAATAACCATGGGAGGTGGGTGCTTCTGTTGCCACCAGTGTGAAATGAAGGTTGTGAAACCGAGGTAGAGAGGTTAACTTGTTCAAGATTACACAGTCCACGTGCTCAGTCAGGTTGAAGGTTCCCGTACTTTTCATTCAGCTCTTAGAGAAGGATTTGGTAAAAAAGTATATATATCAGGATAATGGAAGTCATGAACATTACTTGGGTTTTCAACGTAGGGGATGGTATTTCATTTTGCAAAAATGATGATACATCATGGATGTTTAGATGACACAGAGATTGTATCTTATTTCCCTTTCCCTTTTTCTTTTTTAATCTTCAGTGCCCTTTACTTACATTATTGTTAATTTAGTAGGATTACTTCTCTCTTTTGGGCCCAGGGTATAGTAACAGGAAGCTAAAGGGTGAGAGAGGCCCAGTGTTCTCAATCTTATATATGAGTGAAACTATTGGAAGAAAGAGCCCCAAAGCCCCATCCAAAGGGGCATTCCAGAGCTATGCATCATCTTTTTTTTTCTGATTTGGACTTTGTTTGGCTTAGTTTCATATACTATATCTAGCCCTTCTTTAATTGAGATGTGATCTAAGCCATTCATTGATTTGTCCACAAATTTAACAAATTTTATCAAAAGTCTTCTGTGTACCAGGGATACAGTGAGGCCCTGAGGAGTAAGAAGGTAAGTAGAACAGTACACACTCTGTTTGTTGGGCTCAGAGAAGAGTGGGAAAAACAAACAATAAGTGAATAATGTCACAAGTGGAAGGAACGCACCTTCTCTGGTTAGAGATACAGAGAGGAATGTGGTGTTCCAGAAGTGCGTGAGAGAAGGCGTTTGGCTAACACTTGGTGATCCTAATTTGTTCTCTCTGTCTTCATCCCCATATAAGACATTAAAGACATAGGGAGGAGGAGCAGAGGGAGGGCAAGTTAGAAAGAATTGATGGGGAGCAGTGTTGTCGAGGATACGGTACATAACCCGAGGTGGCCATTAGGGAAAGAAAAAAGAAAACCTAACCTGAGTGGTGTAACATATCTGGTAAGTCCTTGCATATTATCAACTGTATTTATAGTAACTATCATGTTTAAGGAAAGTTATTGCATATTTATTTTACTCAACCCAGTAAAAGAGGGAGGAACACAAATTTTGAGTGATTTCCATTAACATGGTGAAAGTGTTTTATTATTTTAAAGTGTATGTGTGAGTTTTATGGCAGTTTACTTATCCAGAATGTTGAATAAATGAAATTACTGCCTATGCTTACAGAAATATTTAAAAGAAAATGAATAGTAATTACCAAAGTACCACCTGACAGAAAGACAGTAGACTTCGGTGTCTCGTTCCACTGGTGACCAGGCTCTTTTATTGAGAAAGAATAGATTGCTTTACTTCTTTTCCTCCCTCTTACTACCATCTGTCATTATATTATTTGTTTATCTTTGGGTCCAGAACTTACGTGTAAGAATCATTCAGACATAGACTTTGTCTTTCTTGCTGATTAATATATACTATTTAGATAGTGCCTGGCATGTAACAGGCACTCAGTAAATCTTCACTATAAATGTTCCACACATGCAAGGTGATGCTATTTTTTTGAATTTGAGAAAAAAGTACAGTCTGCCAGAAGATAACTTATTTGCTTATTTATTTTGTATTAGTAGGTTTCTCGTTAAATATTTATTTCCTAAGTATTTATTTTCCTTTATGTCCATGATTTTAATATTGATTTCTGTCTACCTTTATGGTTCTATAACTCCCTTACTCCAGTGCAATTACTCTCTACAGTAGAGATGCTTAACCTGGGCCAGTGAAACTTTGGGAAATCCAGGGTTACGTCCCGGGGCCTCACGAACTCCCTAAAACAGTATACCAAGTTTGTAGTGGCTTCTGTGCATTTGACAGGGAGTTACTGTAACTTTCATCGGAGTATCTTAGAGTATATGACCCCCCAAGTTTAAGAATCATTGCTCTAAAATTTTCTCTTTTTCTTTTGCCTTTTGTTCCTCTGTTTCTTCTCCCTTTTCTCCTTGAGATGGTTTCACTCTTTATTTTGCATGATTGTGTTTTGGTGTTTTAAAATGCCTCCTGTTTGATTGTCCCCAATGTGTGGTATTCCCGGTTTATTGTATGCCTCTGATCCCCGCCCTTCTCTCTGTCTCTCTCTTGTCTGGCCAACAGTGTGGGGATGTGCCAACTGCAGGGTTGTCCTGTCCAGCCCTTCTGGGACGTTTACTTCTCCATGCTACCCTAACGACTACCCTAACAGCCAAGCTTGCTTGTGGACCCTGCGAGCCCCCACCGGCTATATCATTCAGATAACGTTTAATGATTTTGACATTGAAGAAGCTCCCAATTGCATTTATGACTCATTATCCCTTGAAAATGGAGAGAGCCAGACTAAATTTTGTGGAGCAACTGCCAAAGGCCTATCATTTAACTCAAGTGCGAATGAGATGCAAGTGTCCTTTTCAAGCGACTTTAGCATCCAGAAGAAAGGTTTCAATGCCAGCTACATCAGAGGTATGTAAACCACAGGCGGCGCCAACCTTCTGCTTTCATTTAACATGTTCTACAGTAAACACTGGGACCAGAAGACAGAGTTATGCGCTTTTATGTGAATGTGAAAGATTAGGATTAGAATTTAAGGGCAAGAATCTGTTAATATTCACTGAACATTCTCATTAGCAATATACAGTTACCAGATCCAAAATCTGGTCACAGTAGAGCCAAATTTGTTTATATTGTTTATATGCAGAACATTTAAAGGCTGCTTGGAGATATTGTAGATATTCCACAGCTAATAATTAAAAGCTGCAATGCTGACAGCTCTTCACTGAACATTTAAAATATTCCTTTTCAGAAATCATTTTATTTTAGGCTTTTAAGATGTTGCCCTTATAAGGAACTATGCTAGGGAACAAATATAAAAAATTAGCATATAAAATAAAAGAGAGCTATTTATAACTAAAGCTAGTAAACAACATAGCCTGAGGAAAGCCCCTTAAAAATGACTAATGACGGGGCACCTGGGTGGCTCAGTGGATTAAGCCGCTGCCTTGGGCTCAGGTCATGGTCTCAGGGTCCTGAGATCGAGCCCCGCATCGGGCTCTCTGCTCAGCAGGGGGCCTGCTTCCCTCCCTCTCTGCCTGCCTCTCTGCCTACTTGTGATCTCTCATCCTGTGTCAAATAAATAAACAAAATCTTTAAAAAAATGACTAATGAAAGGAAAAAATATTTCTTTCAAACATATTTCCCAGATTTTGGCATATTAAAGCATTTGAATAATCTCAGTCTCTCTAAAACCTCTCTTTGCTTAAGGAAAATTCAAGCTTCAAGAGTAGCTTCATAAATAGATGTCATGTGTGAAAGAAACAAAAGAGAAAGTCACCATTATGAAAATGACCCTCATCATTATAAATTGTGTTTTTGGTGGCAGGGTTATTTACTGTTTGTGATTGACATTAGATGCATGTGTGATTAATTGGAAAATGTGTCTTAATTTTTCAAATAATGTTTTAAAAATTGTAAAACATTATAGGAAATTTGAAAATAAAAAAGAAGCAAAGTGGAATTGCCCATATATCTATAAACCAGCCATAACCACTAATAAAGTATTGATGGACATATTTTCTTTCAGCCTTTTCAATAATACATGCAGAATACTGGGTTCCTATTACATAAATATCCCTTTGGGTAACTAGAGTTCTCAAATGCTTTGTATTTAAAAAGTAGGCTAAAAATCCATGCTTTATTAAATTCCATCATGGATTCTTAACTAGAATGTTTATTTTAAAGTGCTTTTTTTTTTTTTTTTTTACCATAGACCTATTCTTGGTATATATTAAAAAATGTTCAAACTAGCATTCCTATCAAGCTAGCATTAAACAGAATTTTCGAGGAAAGCTACTTCTGTCTCAATCAGTACATGTTTCATGGTGTCTATTACATTAACAGAGGGTGAAATCCATTGTATTATTTAATAATTTCACATGTGTCAGAGAAAGACTAGGCTAATGCATTTTATTTGGAATATATTATGCAGATGATAATAGTAATCTGTTAATAACCAGTAACATTAGTAATCAATCCTAACTATAGACCGACTATAACAGACACTTTCCTAGTGCTTCCCAAGTATTAATTCCTGTTGACCACCTGTATGATATGTGCCATTGTCTTTCATTTTATGGATGAGCAGACTGAGGTAGAGAGTGCTGAAGTAACTGGTCCAAGGTCACACTGCATTTTGTGGAAGAGCTGGGATAGGAAGTTGCACTCTCTGCCCCATTTACCTCTGCTCCTTGCTCTTCCTCAGAAAGGAGCGCAGAGGCCATGTCATAAAGGAAATATGGCTTAAAATTCCATTTTTATTTTTATTTTTTTATTGGACTGCCTCTCCATAATAGGAATATTTTTACCTTTGTTCCTGAAATGGCCTGGTGATGGGGAAAATGAATAGGAAATGGGGTATCTGAAGTAGCAAAGGAGTGTTTAGGAAGAGTAAAAGGCTCTTGTTAATGAAAAATAGAACTATTAGCTATTACGTTTAGAAAATTATTTGTAAAAATGTATAAACAGAGCTTTCCTGAAACAGTAGTTTCCTTAATTTGGGTTTTGTTTTTTGTTTTTTTTGTTGTTGTTGTTGTACAGGTCTGGTATTAAAAAAAGATATTTATCATCTTGGTCGGCTCTAGCTCAAAAGTTTTGATGTGAGATACCACCATGATTAGAGTTAATATGGGTGGGGTTACATATTGCTGTTATTATTGGTACAAGGTGATGGGCTGGTGATGGAGAATCATGAAAGAGGGGTGATGGGGCAGAGGTCAGTCAGTCGAGAGTCGTGTGGTAGGAGGGGCATATCAGATATTTTGTATCTCTCATTAGTTCTTATTTGAAGTTAATACATTTTATCTGTTATTATTTTTCCTAGTTGCTGTGTCCTTAAGGAACCAGAAGGTCATTTTACCCCAGACACTAGATAGTTACCAGGTATCTGTTGCCAAAAGTGTCTCTATTCCAGAGCTCAGCGCTTTCACTCTCTGTTTTGAAGCAACCAAAATTGTCAAGGAAGACCATGAATGGATAGCTTTCTCCTACTTAAATGCATCTTTCACACAGTTGCTTAGCTTTGGAAAGGCCAAGAATGGCTACTTTATTTCTATTTCTGGCTCAAAATGCTTCCTAAACAGCGTGTTACCTATGAAGGATAAAGAAGACATTTTCACAGAAAGCTTTGAGCAGCTCTGCATCATTTGGAATAATTCTCTGGGTTCTGTTGGTGTAAATTTCAAAAGAAACTATGAAGAAGTTCCATGTGATTCTACCATCAGTGAAGTTATTCCTGGAAATGGGAAGTTGTTGTTAGGCTCCCATCACAATGAGATTGCCTCCCTAAAAGGGGACATTTATAACTTTCGACTCTGGAATTTTACCATGAATTCCAAAATCCTCTCCAACCTCAGCTGCCATGTGAAAGGGAATGTGGTTGACTGGCAAAATGACTTCTGGAATATCCCCACCCTAGCTCTGAAAGCAGAAAGCAACCTAAGCTGTGGTAAGTCTGG
>RCUC01135033.1:0-37940 GCA_003697995.1 Taxidea taxus jeffersonii
TCAAGGTCACACGTATTTTAAAATTTGACTATAACCCTTGCTCTTTTCCACTTCTCAAAAATCTCTACAACAAAGATGGAAAAAGTAACAGGTACCAAAAGAGCAAGAAAATTTCCAGTAGTAGCAGAGAAGGAAAAGTAGAAATTATCTTTGCCAGAGTAACCATTTCACAAGTTCCTTGTTACACCCAGGTACTCTACTACATTTTTAATCTTTATTAAACAACATATTTTAGTACTGCCTAGAATTTGCTGTCCAAATTGGATTAAGCTTACCTAATTCATTTAACACTGTATGCTCTGCAACTTCAGTGTATAAATTAGACTGCTTTCTAAACTGGATTTCTCTAGGTCAAATGATTATGCATAGTATTAATTTACAGTATAAAATAAAGTGAAATTTGAAATACAAACACCAGACTTTGATACATATACTGGGTTCTTTCATTAAGGTGAAAACATAATATTAACTTGCAAGGTCTGCTTGTCAATCAACAGTCTTTGATTAACCAAAAACACTGAATTATATACAACAGATTTGTCAACATATACATAAGCTTTATTTACTTAAAAAAAATTTTTTTAAGATTTTTATTTATTTATTTGATAAAGATCAAAAGTAGGCAGAGAAGGGGGGGGGCCTCCCTGGCTGAGCAGAGAGCTCAATGTGAGCTTGATCCCATGACCCTGAGATAATAACCTGAGTGGAAGGCAGAGGCTTTAACCCACTGAGCACCCAGGGGCCAAAGCCTTATTTACTTTTAAAAGTTCTTTGTAGTACAAAACATGTTTCTAAAGGGTAAAAATGGAAACATTAGATCAGCCGACTGTCCAAGTTGATTCCAGATATGCAATTAATGTAGTTTTAAAAACCCAAGAGATACAATGTAAAACTGTATACCTCCATTTTAACTAAACAAACAAAAAACCCCCAAAAAACCTCTTACCTTAAAAAGAACTACAAGTCAAAACCAGCCCAACAATGAAGAATGCAGAATGAAGATAGCTACAAAGAAACATTTTGCCACTGGAAGCAAGATGGCCTCGGGAAACTGCCTTGCCATCTTCACTACTAATATTATGTCTAATTTTGATCTAGCCAAAAAGTCTAATTTTGGCCTAGCCACAGTTCAAATGCCAAGAGACTAACAGGAAAGCATTGTTTATCCCAATGTTCAAAATTTTCCCGTATTATCTTCAGAGAGGTAAAATGCTTCCTTTACTTTGCTCTATCAAGCTTCTCAATAAATTTAGTATCTGTAAACCACATCTTAATGTAACTGATCTCTTAAACACATCTGAAAAAATCAAATAATATCAAACAGAAAATAACTGATATTTTATGTAATTTCCATCGTTAAAAATCTCCCAAATATCTACAAAAGGTGGGACAAGCAGGAAAGGCCCATGACTCTTTAAGTGCTTACTGATTATGCCCATCATAAAAACAATAAGGAAACTCACAAGCTAGATGAAATAGCAATGAACAAACATAAATATGGTTTCTGTAGGCTTCGGCAGGAATACCTCAACTACAATCAATACTAATCAGCTGTGGTTTAAAAACAACCTCCCAGTATCTACAATCATCAAAGAATTCTATGACTAACCTGTGAAAAGGGTGCATTGAAAGTGCAAAAAAAAATTGCCATTCTCACTAAAAATAAACATGTCAATGTATTTTACATACATCTTCAAACTACTACTGGCCTTCCACTTTCATACAGTTCAGGTTTTTAGGTTCCCTACTCCCCAAATTTAAATGCAGTATCCAAGTTTCCTTCTGTCAGCAGTAGAATGAATACTATACTGTATCACCCATCACATCACTGAGAATTAAGCTCCTTAAAAGTTAAATTGAACAAGTATAGAATCACATTTTGTGTAACTCTGTATCCTAAAAAACATTTGGTATAGCCTCCCAAACATAACAGACTATAAATGTTCACTGACTCAAAATAGTCCTTCAACACTTTGTAGTTCTGTTCTGCGTTGCTGAAAGAAAACTGCATAGCTTTGCAAAATCCAAAGGGCCTAAAAGTTACTTAAACTTCACAGGATACATCATTATTTCACAGCTTAGAGTTTTTAGCCTTGCCCCTATTACTCGCTGTAATGCTTTTTAATGATATTGGTAACAGTAGGGAGGAGAGCAGATCCAGTAAAAAGTGGACATGGGAACCTATTAAAAGGGAGTATTTTCATTTTAATCCTTTACCTTTTTATTTATGTAACATTAGTGTTATAAAGTCAGTTAACTGTATCAGCAAGTTAAGAGGCAGTTTTGCAGAACATAAATGAAAACTCGCACCAATGAGAAACAAGTAACCAAAGAGAAGAGCTGCCGTAAACTCTGGCAACAAGGTAAGGATAGTTCACACCAACGTAACGAAAAATAAGTCTTTTTGTATTCTACAAGCCTTCCATGACTAATTTTTCAACTAGCTATAAAAGTCTCTAAAAAGTCAAAACAAACTGGTTAAGTTTATCAAAATCACAAACTATCATTAAAGATACACAAAAATATCTGGCAACCAAGGTCTAGAACTGCTTCCAGAGTGTCAAAGGTGTTCTAGTTGTTAAAACAGTCCATTATGCCTCTAAAACAATTTCACTTAGATGTGACATTCTAAAACTGCAACACAGGCCTGTAAGTTTCAGTGAGCCAGTGCCGGCAAAACCAAACGTGACAATAATATCCTCTCCTTCCGGCGGTAACTATCAAATTACTGTTCTGGGATCGGCTTGCTTCAACTAAGTTTAAGATGGTGCCTAAACTGAAAAGAAGAAGACAGAATGGGTAAAGGAAAGATAAACAGAAAACTGATTTTTAAAGTTAAGTTTCTATTTCCAATAAACTATGTCTTAGAAATCTTTCAGACTATAAAGGTTTGGAAGAACAGATGGATCAAGACTCATCCGCATTCTCTAGAGACGTGCGCACGGCGCGGAAAAGGATGAATGAATGGAAGACAGGCGCGTGTGAAATGCAGCAGGTCCGGCCGGCAACCAGACCAGCAGCAGCGATCTGTAGGCCTCGCTCCTCCCCCTTCCCTCCTCCATGACAGCCCAGTATCAAGCATGGAGGGGAGAGGACAATGTGATCCCCCTTTCTCACCACCACCACCTTTCATCCTCCTCTGAGAGCTCTACCGCACAACACGAGGTTCTCCTCCCCGCCCCAAACCTTTCTCGCCTCCCGGGCCGCCAATCCCGGCAACTCTCGGGCGCGCTGGAGTAACATGCGCTCGCCCCTCTCGGCTCCCCTCGGCGAGGTCGAAGCTTTTCCGCGCGTGCCGCGGAACCACTCCCGCCCAACCCACCCTCCCGCAACGCGCGCCCACCGGCCCCTTGGCCCACCGGTCTAAAGACCCGCGCGCGCCTGACACACGAACCCCCAGGCTGGAGCTCGGGAGGGAAGGAGGGACGGAAAGGCTACCCCGGGGCTCCCTCCTCCATCTCATCCCAGGCCGGCTCGCCACCCACCCTCCCTGCGGATCCGGGCGCCCGCTCGAGCCAGTCCTGCGCCCTTTTATTCTAAAGACACAAACCCCACACGCCCAGCCCAGGACCCCGATCACTCTCCACCCTAGCAGACCACCTCACGGATCCGCAGGAGGCGCCGTGCCGCCCCTCCCCCACCCCTCTCCCCCTGCTCTCGGGCCCCCACCAGAACGTGTGCGCTACACGCCGCCTCGGCTAGCCTCCCGGGCGCCCCCAGTTGCCCGCGGAAAGGTCAGGCCCAAGAAGAGGGGGAGGGGGCAGCAAGGGGTAGCGTGCGCGCCGGGAACGCCGTCCCGCGGGGTCCCCCAGTCCGAAGGGAGACGGAGCGCGGGGACCGGTGGGGGGGGGGGCAAAGGCAATACTCACCGGTTCCACAGTCGCCATCTTAGATCGATCTGATCGCACAACCGCTCCTGAAGGGGGGGGTGAGAGGAAAAAAATGAGATTCAAACCGGATTGGCCGGCTACTGTCCACGTGACGGACGTGTCCGTTTGGCCCGGCGGCGCCTGCGCACAACTGCGGCTGCGTGGGTACCAAGAGGCTTCTGGGAAGTGGAGTCTCTCTCGCTCACTCTCGCTCTCCCTCTCTTTTTTAAGGGCAAAGAAGTTTAAAAAAAAAAAAAAGGACTGGTCACGTGATTGGTGGGTAGGGTGAGCGGTTCTCCGCGGCGGACCCTAGCGTGGCGGAGGGTGGTTTTCAGTCCTGTGCTCTTCCGCCTGGATAGCCGCTGTCGCGTTTACTGCCAGGCATGCCTGCTGCGCCCTTTGTTGCCCTGTCCGCCCATCTTCCCCGGAAGGTTGGGAACTGCAGGCTCAGCACGCACAATGAGGCTTCATTTGCTTAGTTGAGGTCCTAGAACAAGTTGTCTGTTTATTTAAATTTTGTTTGACTTCCCACCATTTTTTCTTGCTTTCAGAAAGAGGCGGCGATGGAGAGTCGTTGTTTAAAGCAACCAACCCTCCCCCGTCCCCCTGTTCTGCTAACGAGGGTGGTCAGTCTATTGCCATCACTGCGAAAGGGGGTGGCGGAACCGCCCGCAGTACCCACTTGCCACAGATTGGGGGAGGGGGAGTGCACCGGACAGCTTTTTCTGTCTCAAATTCTGAGATTAAGACCTCAGGGCTAAATCTTGAGTAGATGTAAAAATTATTTGAAAGTTTTGTCCTCTCGGTTCCACTACTCTGCTTAACGAGAACGAAAATAGCTGAAGTCCAGGTGCCAGCCAGGGAAGCCACTCTGGGCCCCGCTGACTAAGCCCTGAACTGATCGTCAGAAGTTAGGTCGGTCAGCTATGACTCTTGACGTTGACTCATTCTCCTTAGGCGAGTGACTTAATCATTCAGTGCCTCAGCTTTGTCATTTATGAACCACAGATAATACACTTACCTCACAAGGGTGTGCTGTGGTAATGATTGTAACCAGCTTTGAAAATGCATCGAACTCTATTAAGTGCTTAATAATAAGGCAACCTCATGCCTCCCTAAGGATAAGCTGCTTCCCCTGTTTTCTTAAACAATGTTTTAATTTTTTTTTCTGTTTACTTTGCTACATTATCATGTACACCAAGGAATTTAAATTTTAAAAAGTTTCAAGACGACTTTTTTCGTTACTACTGTAGCTACCTTTTACAGAGGCTTTATGTTAGGAATATATTGTTATTTTCGCAAAAATCACTGGCAGTTATCCCCACACCGGCATCGTACATTTCCTTTTCCTTTAAGATACTCTGCCGTAATTTCTTAAGACCGTGTTATTCTGCACAGTCTGGTTGTTAATAAAAAATGGAGATAAATCTAACAGAACGCTGCTATAAAGTTCTAATAAGGAAGACATTATTATTTTCCATACTTCTTAAGAATGTCAACACTAGAAACATCAGTATAAGCAGGCTGCCTGTGCCTGCCTGCTTTAGTGTTGCTGATGTCCAGAGCTGTGTCATACCTATTATTGAGTACATAATGGTTGCTTGAGATGACTAACACATAATTGAGGCTGTACACACAAAACCATTGCCTTTTCATATGCTTTGGTTTCCCTGGATGTCAAAGGTGATTAATGAAAGCTTTTTTCAATCAGCTTAGCTCTAGTAGGCTTAAAGTATATGAAATTCTGAATAAATAAATAAATGAATTTCTATTTATGGAAACTACTGTTACTTAAACTACCCAAAGTAATTACAGTTGATCTCAGTGATATCTTCTGTAGTATCTGGTTATCTTCTTCGAGGGGATAGCTTAGATGTATTTTCATAGTGCTACTAGATAGTAGCAAAAAATTAAGGGAACTTCAGTCCCCATATGAGACTGAAAGCCAGTGATATTCTTAAAATTTTAATTATAGCTTCCATTCTATTAACTTCTCTCAATTAAAAAACTCTCCACTTTTGTGAATCATCCCAGTACTTCTATAATACTTATATATGTTCCTATTCTTTGTAGCTTAATTTATCTCCATTTTGTATACAGTTTGTTACACGTGTTTATGGCACATTCATGTGTCTTTGCCTAATACCACCATTAGATTCTACCATGTCAAAGATTTTGTGATTAGATTTTTATCTATGTGTTTATGTGATTGTATTGTTTTTATCAGTCTGAATTATGCAGAGTAGAAATGTTATATTTTAGTTACTAATATATAAAAAATTACATTTGTTACCTTAATACCATATTCATGCTTATATTTAAGGAAAAGAAAGGGCAATAAAGAGATGTATGAAATGGAATATAGTATTGAAATACTATTTTGTTTCATCAAATTAGTTAATACATAACTAATGACCCAGCATTGTATCATGGTAACTGTTACTTATAAGCCTGGGATGATTGGTTATCATTTAGCATGTATAAATAGTCATGATCTTTTTCCTACATAATATTTCCACAAGCTGGTATATTGCTAGCCTTTATAGATTTAACTCATGGTAAAAGATTTTAAATAATTTGATAGAATACATGGGTTTTTTTTTTTTTATTTATTTACCTCTTTGTCATTGGAACTTTAGGTTTTCTAGATAGCAAGAATCATTGTTTTACTGGACATTGTTCAGCTGTGGTTCAAACTGATCACATCTGTTACAATCAATCCCTCAAAAATAATGTTTCACCCTCTGGGATTTTTTTTTTTTTAAGATTTTATTTATTTGACAGAGAGAGATCACAAGTAGGCAGAGAGGCAGGCAGAGAGAGAGAGAGGAGGAAGCAGTCTCCCCACTGAGCAGAGAGCCCGATGCGGGGCTTGATCCCAGGACCCTGGGATCATGACCTGAGCCGAAGGCAGAGGCTTTAACCCACTGAGCCACCCAGGCGCCCCTGGGATTTTTTTTTTTTTTTTAAGGACTTGGAATTTTAGACAATCTGTTCTTCTTAGATGTCTTTCTTAGTCTCTGGTCAGTATTAAGCAACCATTTTTCTTAAAATGAGTAGATCTTCAGACAGAAGATATGAAATTGCATAATAAGGTAAATGATCCTTAATATTACAGTGTTGGCTATTAACTTCAGATATAATCTAAAGCAACCTCTAATTAACATTAACATTGAGGCTTGGTTTTTTGCTTTTTTTTTTTAACCTTATTCACTCTCTTTTTAAACTTGGTCATACCCCTAAACTCTATCTTTTTTTTTTTTAAAGATTTTTATTTATTTGACAGAGAGAGCGAGAGACACAAGCAGGCAGAGCAGTAGAGGGAGAGAGAGAAGCAGGCTCCCCAGTGAGCAGGGAACCCGATGAGGGGCTCAATCCCAGGACCCTGAAATCATGACCCGAGCCGAAGGCAGAGGCTTTAACCAACTGAGCCACCCAGGTACTCCCTAAACTCTCTTTTTTTATGTCACTTTCTACAGTGATGTTCCTTAAAGAAAGGCCTGAGATGATGGCTTCAGACAAGATAAATAATCTTTTAAATTATAATTGTATAGTTTAATAAAATTTAAGAATGAGCTGTGATGTCAAATTATCTAATTCGTAACCCCAATCCTACCACTTACTATATTACTGTATGCAGATTAATCTCGTTTTGCCTCATTTAAAAAAAATTTTTAAGAAGGCTCCACATGGGGCTTGAACTCATGACCATGAGATTGAGAGTCACATGCTCTTCCGACTGAGCCAGCCAGGAACCCCATCTTTGTGCCTCATTTTTGTCATGAGTTAAAGGGGCAGAGTAATAGTACTTGTACGG
The DNA here is from genome assembly GCA_003697995.1 of Taxidea taxus jeffersonii. Classification (NCBI taxonomy): domain Eukaryota; kingdom Metazoa; phylum Chordata; class Mammalia; order Carnivora; family Mustelidae; genus Taxidea; species Taxidea taxus. The sequence continues at coordinate 7,687 of RCUC01135033.1, forward strand.
TTAGTGTGAGAAATAAATGATTTAATCCATGTAACATTCTTAGGATAGTTCTTAGAATGTAGTGAGCACTCAATGTTAACTATAATTGTTATGACTGGGATATTGTAGTAACATAAGTTTTTTATTACTACTTCTTAGTTTAGTCTAATATGCTTAAGAATTCTTTTATGGGGGCGCCTGGGTGGCTCAGTGGATTAAAGCCTCTGCCTTCCACTCAGGTCATGATCTCAGGGTCCTGAGATGGAGCCCCACATGGGGGGGGGTCTCTGCTCAGCGGGGAGCCTGCTTCCTCCTCCCTCTCTGCCTGGCTCTCTGTCTACTTGTGATCTCTCTCTGTGTCAAATAAATAAATAAAATCTTTTAAAGAAATTATTTTATGCAGAGAACCAACCCCAGCCCATTATCTTTAAGGATACTCTAAGCTTTCAAATTCAAGTAACATTTATTGATTTCCTGTAACATACTAAGTATTATTCATATCGATTACTTTGTTTGACCTTTACAACAATTATGTGAATTAAACATTTTCATCCCCATTTTATAGATAAAGAACAAATGCCTTAAAGTTAGGGGACATATGCAAATCCACACAGCCAATGAATGGTGAGCTGGAATTCAAACCCAATTCTCTTGACTCAAGATTCTTTCCTCCATACCATAGCGACTTTCCTCTGATAGGTTCTTCCAAATGCCTGTTCCTTTTCAAAGGACTTCTAATACTAAGTTCATTTCCAGAACCGATAAACCATTCAAGAAGTACAAAGTCAGTAATGGGAAATGTGTAATCACTGGCAGATATTTAAAGCACATGGAAAGCCCAGGCACTTCCTTCCTGGACTGTAAAATCTGCTTGGCATCCTAAGTCATAGAAATATAAATAGTTCAGTACCCATATAAAGAAGTGTGACTAAGAACCAAAAGGATGCAGCTAACAAACACCATAACAAGCACTAATTCATCTAATGAATGAGACAGTCACAGTTCCTCCCCTTGTTTCACTCAGGTCTCTGTTCTGATGCCATCTCCTCAGGGAAGACTTCCTTGATCACCCTACTTAAGTTAGCATGCTCATTACTTTTTGTCTCCTTACTTTATTTTTCTTCAGACCACTTCATTACCCTAGCTCAACACCCAAGAGTATATAAAACACTGTTTAACCAACTATAGGTGGTATCCAGTATTAAAATATTAGCTTTTTGATAATTTGTAGGTAGATTGCTAACAAATATTTGGGAAAATTCAAATATAATTTTTAAAACTATGTAAAATTTCTAGCCTCAAAAAAAACAATGTAATAGAAAATTTATTATATGTCAAGCACCATGTTACTCAGTTTACTTGTCACAGTAATAACCTCACTTTATCTTCAAAACAACATTCTGAGATAGATAAGGAAACTGCAGTTAAATAACTCTCCCAAAAACACAGTTTGGTTTTCAGGGCTCTTAACACTATACAATATTGACTGGATTGTGACTGGACCACCTAGTAAGTGAAATCATTGCCTGAAATAATGAGAAAGAAATAATCTGCAAAGAGTACGTGAAAAATTCATATAAGCAGTATGTTGGGCAACAATAAGTTAGCTCCCAAAATGATCTACTTAATTTGCCTTTTAAAACTGAAATTAAGAAAATGTAAACATATGAGAGGAATCTATAGTATTTAGAAGTAACCTGAAAGATTGTAAACACCCAAAATTCAGAGGTTTAAGTGGAACTCCCAGGGAGACATGACTAAATTTTCACTGCCACCTATGTGAGTAAATGCCTGCACTGAATTTGTCTAAAGACAGAAATGTATTAATGGATGGCAGATGGCCTGCTTGCTATCTATAGAAGAGAAATCTGGAATAACAATATTTGATGATCTGTCTCTAGCATTTTTCTGCAGACAAGGTGCTCTGGTGCTAAAATATGGATCTCTGGTCGATTGTTCCTCATTGGAGATGAGTTCTTGAGGACACCAATCATACAACAGATTCACCTTGCTTTGATTCCAGGTTCATAATCATATGGTAAACATATCCTCCCATGTTGATTTGTAGAAATGTGGGGCTGACATGGAAACACTAATATCCAGATCCATAATAGTTTCATTGCTTAGAATCCATTTAAAAAAAGTATTGGTTTTTTTTGTTGTTGTTGTTAAAGTAAGCTCTATATGCAACATGGGGCTTGAACTCATGAACCCAAGATCAAGAATCACATACTCTACCTACTGAGCCAGGCAGGCACCCCAGAGTGCCCCCCCCTTTTTTTTAAATAGTACAAAGTTTTTTAGTTTTTTATAATTATGGTCTCTGAGCTTGGAAAACAGCTACCCCTGCAGACTGATTTTCTCTGTGTACTCAGACTGTAATGATTCTCTGAAGAAATGTCAATCTGTAGGAATTGTCTGGATGGCTAATCAGCCTTCCTTAAGACTTGCCATATGCCTTTCTATTCCAACTGCATCTTTAGAGACCTGTGAAATAGGAATTTTTGACTTATGTATCTCTAAACTCTAATTTCAGGGCTTAAGAATACAAACCTCTTTCAGGAAGTTGCTTAAAAACATGAGATGTACTAAAAATTCTGATATGACCCTATGTGTTTCAAGTAGCTAGTGGAAACCATGATTATTGTTTTATTAATATAAATTATAAAATAATGTTAATAATACTCAAAGAGAACCATTTGTATCTTGAAAAAAATCACTATTTAAGTCACACTCTCTGGGGAGACCTTTTGCCAGCTCTACAGATGCATTTAGTACAAATTAACCAACAGCTTTAGAGTTCTGAAATGGAAAGTCAGGAAACAAGGGTTTATAGTTCATCATCATATACCTGAGATTATCAGGTTTTAAGGGGGATTCAGATATGGGTATTAGCAGACTGGGTATATTTGGTTTGTGAAAACTGACTTCTGGGAAATGACAAAATGCCATTTTCAGCAGACTTCTGAAACTGTTAGTTTAATTGCCAGATAATTTATGGAAATGACACCTTAAAAAAGATAATCCCACCTTGTTTAAAAGTTCTTCCTTATATCCTTAAATACTTCCTCCCAGCCACTCCTGCTAAGTTGAGAGAATTTATTCAGATGAAAGTTAAATGTGGTAACTATTTCATTTTACAATAAAGTAAGATGGCAAGGTGAGTGAATGCAATCTTCTCATTTTATGAGAGCTTAATTTTTACATTCTGGAAAGGATTTTTGGAAATATATGGGGAAATATCAGCAGCCATTGTTAAAATTGAAAAGCCAAGAGGAAAATACTGTGTTTTGTTAATTACAAAAAATTGGTTGAATGTAGTGTTTGAAAGCCAGAGCAAACAACATTACTTCACTGAAAATCTTTGACTGAAAGCTTTTTAAAATATTTTAGTTTATGGGATGCCTGGGTGACTCAGTTGGTTAAGCAGCTGCCTTCAGCTCAGGTCATGATCCCAGTGTCCTGGGATCGAGTCCCACATCTGGCTCCTTGCTCAGCAGGGAGTCTGCTTCTCCCTCTGCCTCTGCCTGCCACTCTGTCTGCCTGTGCTCACTCTCTCTCTCTCTAACAAAATTTTTTAAAAAAATATTTTAGTTTATTACTTCTGTTTAATTTTGTCCTGAAAAGCATTGTTACAGTCTATGTAACACTATACCACAATAAAACTGTTTTTTAAGCTGAAAAGGGAATGTTTAATATAGGAAATTCATGCTATTTTCTAAACCTGCCTAGAGGGTAAAGGTATTTAAAGTACTGACAAAGAGGGGTGCCTGTGTGGCTCAGTAGGCTAAGCATCTGTTTCAGCGCAGTTGATTTTGGCTTAGGTCATGATCTCAGGGTGGGGAGATCCAGCCCCATAGGCTGTATGCTTAGCGAGGAGTCTGCTTGTCCTTCTCTGCTGCTCCCCCACTTGTTTCTCAATCTCTCTCAAATAAACACATAAATAAAATCTTAAAAAAATAATAAGGTACTGATAAACTTGGAATTATGTTGCTGTTTTGGGAAATTAAGTCAGATATATGATAGAAGATAACATTACTTAAAAGTTTGGCGCTTAGTTCATTAAAAAAAAAAAATCACACCCACACCCAAAGGTGAATTTGTTTGCTTTTTAACTTAGAGCTGGACTTTATGAGACTTCACTTTGGGGTTGGAACAACAGCTTAAATCAGTTTGAACCTACAAATTTTTGTTTTTCAAGATGGTTAAGGAACATTGGATCAGAACTGGAACTTTAAAAATTATTTTGTTTTTCTTTTTTATTTCTTATTGTTCTTCCCCTAGGTAATTTTTAAAATGCATTTAGTCTCATGTAGTGGTTTCATTTAAAATACAATATAACAAACAATATTAAGGAAAAAAATTTTATTATTTTTTTAAGATTTTATTTATTCATTGATGAGAGACACAGAGAGAGGGGGAAAGGGAGAAGCAGGCTCCCTTCAGAACAGGGAGCCCAATCTGGGACTGGATCCCAGGACTCTGGGATGACAATCTGAGCTGAACGCAGACACTTAACCAACTGAGCCACCCAGGCACGCAGAAAAAAAATGTTTTACAGTTGTTTTTATTTATTAGAGAAAGAGAGAGAGAGAGCGGCGGGGGGATGGCAGAAGGAGAGGGAAAGCTCAAGCAGACTCCCTGCTGAGCATGGAGCCCTAGGCAGGACTCAACCCTGGACTTGGTCTATATCCCACGACCCTGAGATCAGAACCTGAGCCAAAACCAAGAGCTGGACAGTGACTCAACTAAGTCACCCAGGCACCTCAAGAAAAAAAGCTTTTAAAGGAAAATCTCTTCTACTCCAGTATATCCAACATGCCAACATTTTATGCCCTACAATTGTAAGGCACATGCAATTTTGAACTTGGTTATTTTTTCACGTGATATTTTATTGAAAATACTGCTTATTGAACATTGGTTACACACTGGATAACATTTTTAAACATTTTATGTTGAAAAATTACCAAACTTACAGAACTGTCTTAAGGGTAAACTCCCACAAATGCTTCTAAACTCACTAATCATTAAAATGTTGCCTTGTTTCTTAATTTTTAATTGTTTCTAAGTTGTTCGAGAGCACGTTGCAGACATAATGATCTCTAAATAGTTCAACGTATTCCTAAGTATAAAGACATCTACTTATAGAGCCATTTCAATTAATGAAATCAGGAAATGTAGTATTAACTCATTACTTTTATCTAAAATATAAATATTTGAATTTTGCCAATTGTTCCAATAATTATTTTCATATAAATTTTTTTCCAGTCCAGGATCATGCATAGCATTAGTTGTCATGTCCCTTTAGTTTTCTTTAAATTGGAACAATTTCTCAGTTTTTCTTTGTCTTTTGAGATAGTGACACTCTGAGGAATAAAGAATAGTTGTTTTGAAGAATATCTCTTAGTTTGGCTTATCTGATTGTTTCCTTTATCACAGTTTGACACTCACTCAGGGCTGGTAGGATTATTGTGATCTTATTACGTTGATACAACATTTTTGGATTGTGCATTCATGGCAGAAATACTACATAAGTAATATTGTGTCCTATCTAGTGCACCACAACATTGGTAACATTAGTAACTTCAGAATATTCCACTGAGTGGGTATATTGCAATTCTCTTACCTAATTCCCTACAGTTATATATTCAGGCTATTTCCTCTTTCTCCTATTATGAATAATGCTCCAATACATACATTCATGAGAATTTTTTTTTTCATATTTTATATGATTCCTTCAGGATGAATTTTCAGCAGGGGAATTAAACAGTTTATAAGGTATAAACAAAATGTTCACTCTTTATACATATTGGAATTCACACTGCTCTCTAAAAGTGTTATATTGACATAACAGGTCACACAAACTCTTTAGTATTGGGTGTTAAAAAGAATGAAGAGACTATATTGTTAATAATTTTTATCACCAGTTTTTGTATTTACTTATCCATAGGCTTTACCTTTGTTCTTTTCCTTTTTATTTTGGAAATTTTTAAGTCTACAAAATGTCAAAACAGTATAATAAACACCTGTAAACTCTTCATCTAGATTCTCTGGTTGTTAATCTTTGAATGAATAAGGATTGATAGGAATATGTGTGTAATTACAAAGCTACAAATTAGAAGCCAATGGGGCCTGTCCCTCAGAATTATGGAAAGAGTTAACAGGACATGAAGCCGGTAGGTGCAAAATAGATGGGCAGCCAAAAAGAAAACTATTTGAATTGTACTATCAAAAAATTATGATGTGTGGAGAAAGGGGAACCCTCCTACACTGTTGGTGGGAATGCAAGCTGGTGCAACCACTCTGGAAAACAGCATGGACGTTCCTCAAAAAATTGAAAATAGAGCTTCCTTATGACCCAGCAATTGCACTACTGGGTATTTACCCTAAAGATACAAACGTGGTGATCCAAAGGGGCACGTGTACCCGAATGTTTATAGCAGCAATGTCCACAATAGACAAGTTATGGAAAGAACCTAGATGTCCATCAACAGATGAATGGATAAAGAAGAGGTGGTATATATATACAAAGGAATACTATGCAGCCATCAAAAGAAATGAAATCTTACCATTTGCGACGACATGGATGGAACTAGAGCGTATTATGCTTAGCGAAATAAGTCAACTGGAGAAAGACAACTATCACATGATCTCCCTGATATGAGGAGGTGGAGATGCAACGGGGGTGGGAGTTAAGGTGGTAGGAAAAGTAAAAATGAAACAAGATGGGATCGGGAGGGAGACAAACCAAAAGAGACTCTTAATGTCATAAAACAAACTGAGGGGGGTGGGGGGGAGAGGGGTTGGGAGAGGGTGGTGGGGTTACATTATATGTTTAAATAAAGCTTAAATAAAAAAAAATTATGATGGATGATAGGAAGCCCAAAGACAATCATATTAATAAAAAATCACAATTTTTAAAATTGCACAGTATTATATTAGTTTCAGGTATACAATATAATGATTCAATAATTCTATACATTTCTCAGTGCTCATCAAGATAAATGTACTCAACGCAATCTTTTGCCCAATTCCTGGACCTGAGCCAGTTTTTTTTTTTTTTTAAGATTATTTATTTGACTGAGAGAGAGAGATCACAAGTAGGCGGAGAGGCAGACAGAGAGGGGGAAGTAGGCTCCCCACTGAGCAGAGAGCCCAACAAGGGGCTTGATCCCAGGACCCTGAGATCATGACCTGAGCCAAAAGCAGAGGCTTAACCCACTGAGCCACTGAGGTGCCCCCAGTTTTCAGACCCATATTCCATTGACTGAAGGAGCTGGTAGCTCAAGAGAAAGGAATCTTGGCCAGCAATGGGGAAATGATTTTCTCAGTCCTTTCTCAAATGGATCTAAGACCATTTATTTGGGTAAGTGCACACCCTGGAGAAGGAATACGTAAATATTTCTAATATTGTTGGACTCTACAAGGTCTACTTTACCTTGATACCTAGAGCCCTGAAAAGACATCCTGGCTCCCCCTCTTAGAATGAGAGCATATGAAATTCAAGTAATAAATGGAATCCCAATAGTGTCTAGTGCACAGTAAATCCACTGCGTCAAGAAACCTACTGCGTAGTTATTTTACCATTCCCTGAATGCTTAACTGGAATACTTTGTAGTTGGAACCTTAGCCCTTGTGAGAAAATGTTTCACAGTGGTAAAGGCCAGATGAAAACCTCTGAAACTGTTCCTCCTCCCCCACTGTCTCCAGTTCAGATAATAAACCAAACCCAGTACAATTCTGGAAAAAATGATAGTCCTACTCCTAAAACTCAAAAAGATACAGGGATGGTGGTCCCCCTTATATCTTGATTTAATCCACAAGTCTTACCCATTTAAAAACTAGATAGATCCCAAAATATCACATTAGATCTTGGAAACTCAGGTAAGTGGAAGCTCAAATTGCTGCTACTGTACCAGACATAGTATCTTTGCTATAGCAGATTAACACGGCCTCAATACATCATATATGTCCATTAAATTTGGTGCAACTTTTTCCATCTTTATCTAAAATGTAGATTAAAAGGACTACATTTACATAGACAGTACATATACATTTACAGTTTTGCCCTCAGGCTATGTTATAATACAGTATACCATATGCTTCTGTCATAATATAGTTCCATGAGGTTTTGAATGTCTGGACATCTTGCAGAACATTACATTTACCTGTTGTATCAGTGACATCATTCTAATCAAGCTGGATGAGCAAATAGGCTAGCACATTATAGACTTCAGTAGGACATATGTGCATCAGAAGGTAGAAGATAAACACTACTAAGACTCAGGAGCCTGACATGTCATTACAATTTTTAGGGATCCAATGGTCAGGGGCATGGCAGGATAGCCCATCCAAACTAAAGGACTAATTGCATCTCACACCACCTCCAGTGAAAAAGGAAGCATAACATCAGATATATGCTTCTTCAGGTTCTGGAGGCAGCATATTCTCTTTCCGGGATAAAGTGATAAATGCTGCTAGCTTTGAATGGGGCCCAGAGGAGAAAGGGCTCTAGAGTAGGACCAGATTAAGGTGCAAATAGCTCTGCCCTTTGAACCATATGAACCAGAAGACCTATGATGTTAGAGGTGTCAATGATGGTGAAAGATTCCATGTGGAATTTTTGGCAAGCTACAGAAGAATAATCACAATGTAAGCCTCTGGGGTTCCATAGCAAGGCCATGGCATTTGCAGCAAAGAATTTTACTCCTTTCAAAAACAATTCTCTGGCATGCTCTTAGACCCTGATAGAAGGGAAATACTTGCCCATGGGACATCAAGTGACCATATGGTTGCAACTACCCATGATGAGCTGGGATCTGTCAGATCTATTCCACTAAGTCACAAGGCTAGGTAGCCTAGCAATGACTCATTATGAGATGAAAGTTGTACACCTAGAATCTAGCATAAGCAGGACCAGAGGGCACAAGCAGGTTGCATCATCACCTCCTTCATCTTACACTGGCTGTATGGAGAATTACTCAAGATCACCTGATGGAGGAGGAAAGGTCAAGGTTGAATCATGGCTGGGTCCACTCAATGAGTGGGTGCAAGCTGAAAATAGAGAAGTTCACTGCAGCTCCACATGGGTGTGGCCTTAAAAAACACTGGTGAGTGCCCAAAACAATGAGATTCCCAGGAATAAACCTAACCAAAGAGGTGGAAAACCTATACTCTGCAAACTATAAAACACTGATACTTTGTATCATCTTTGTATCAAAGATGATACAAAGAAATGGAAAGACATTCCATGCTCATGGGTTAGAAGAACAAATATTGTTAAAATGTCTATCCTGTCCAAAGCATTTTTTTTAAAGATTTTATTTATTTGACAGAGATCACAAGTAGGCAGAGAGGCAGGCAGAGAGGGAGAGAGGGGAAGCAGGCTCACCACCAAGCAGAGAGCCCGATGCGGGGCTCGATCCCAGGACCCTGAGATCATGACCTGAGCCACCCAGGCGCCCCTGTCCAAAGCATTCTATACATTTAATGCAATTCCTATCAAAATACCAATAGCAGGGTTGCTCAGCTGGCTCAGTTGGAAGAGGGTGTGTCTCTTGACCTCGGGTTATGAGTTTGAGCCCCATGTTGGGTGTAGAGATTACTTAAATAAATAAAAAACTTTATAAAAAATTCTAGTAGCATTTTTCACAGAATTTGAACAAAAAAATCCTAAAATCTATATGGAACTACAAAGACTCCAAATAGCCAAAGTGGTCTTGAAAAAAGCAAGCAGGGGCCCCTGGGTGGCTCAGTCAGTTAAGTGTCTGCCTTCAGCTCAGGTCATGATCCCAGGCTCCTGAGATTGAGTCCTGCATGGGGGGGGGGGGGGGGGGTCTCTGCTCAGCAGGAAGCCTGCTTCTCCTTCTCCCTCTGCCTGCCTGCCACTCCTCCTGCTTGTGCTCTTCTCTCTGTCAAATAAATAAAATCCTAAAAAAAAAAGAAAAGAAAAAAGCAAGCAAAGCTGGAGGCATTATAATTTCAGACTTCAAGTTATATTACAAAACTGTAGTAATCAAAACAGTATGTTATTGACACACAAAAAAAGACACATAGATTGATAGAACAGAATATGAAATCCAGAAACAAACCCACAATTACATGGTCAATCAATCTTCAACAAAGAAGGAAAGAATATCCATTGGGAAAAAGTCTCTTCAACAACGGTGTTGGGTTTTCCCAACTGGACAGCAACATGCAAAAGAATGAAACTGTACCAAATACAAAGTAAATTCAAAATAGATTAAAGACCTAAACACGAGACCTGAAATTATAAAAATCCTAGAAGAGAGCACAGAGAGTAATTTCTCTGACTTTAGCTGTAGCAACTTTTTTCTAGATAGATCTCCTGAAGCAAGGGAAACAAAAGCAAAGAAAAACTATTGGGACTACATCAAAATAAAAAGCTTCTGCACAGCAAAGGAAACAATCAAGAAAACTAAAAGGCAACTTATGGATCGGGAGAAGATATTTACAAATGACATATCTGATAAAACATTAATATCTAAAATACATAAACAATTTGTTGCATTTCAACAACCAAAAAGCAAATTATTCAATTAATTCAGAGGATATGAACAGGCATTGCTCCAGAGAAGACATAAAGATGTCTTTATGTCTTTACACCAACAGGTACATGAAAAGATGCCCATCATCACTTATCATCAGATAAATGCCTATCAAAACTACAGTAAGATATCACCACACACCTGTCAGAATGGCTAAAATAAAAAACACAGGAAACAACAGATGTTGACAAAGATCTGAAAAAGGAAACTCTTGCACTGTTGGTGGGAATGCAAAGTGGTGCAGTGAATATGGAAGATAATACAGAGGTCCCTCAAAAAGATAAAAATAGAACTGTCTTATGATCCAGCAACCACACTACTGGGGTATTTACCTAAAGAATACAAAAACACCGGGTGCCTAGTTGGCTCAGTTGAAATAGCATATAAGTCTTGATCTCAGGGTCATGAGTTCAAGCTCCATGTTGGGTGTGAAGCCTAGTTTTTAAAAAAAGGGAAAAAAGAATACAAAAATATTAATTCAAAGGGATATATGCATGCCCATATTTAGAGCAGCATTATTTACAATAGCCAAGATATGGTACCAGCCCAAGTGTCCATCAATAGATGAATGGATCAAGAAGATGTGGATATATATATTATTCAGCCATAAAAAGAATGAAATCTTGTCATTTGTGATGATATGGATGGAGCTAGAGCATATAACACTTAGTGAAATAAGTCAGTCAGAGAAAGACAAATACCACTTGATTTCACTCATATGTGGAACTTAAGGAACAAAACAAACAGGCAAAGGGGGAAAAAAGAGTGAGAGAAACAAACAAAAAAACAGACTCTTTTAGCTTCTAGTGGGGGGATGGGCAAAAGAGATGATGGGGATTAAGGAGTGTACTTGACACGATGAGCACCAGTTGATTAAAACAAAAACCTAAAAAAAAGAAATCACTGGTGAGTGAAATTCCTCCAAGTGAGTACACTGTGCACTGGGTCCTCCACTTTGAATGGAAAGATAAGTGGCCCAGGGTTAGAATGTTATAAAAACCCATGTCAGTGGTGAATGGCTCAGCTAGCTAGATAAGGGCCTGAAAGAAGAAATATTGGAAGATTAGAGTGGATAAATAAAAATGAGGATCCATGTGTCACATGTTCATGTCCACCAGAGAGCATCTACCATGGAAAAGACTCTAAACAGCTAAGAAAACAAAATGACTTGGCCACTCAACATTAGCCAGCCTCTGTCATCAGCCACTTCAGTGCTTGCAGAATGGGTGCATGGACAGAATATCCATCGGGACAGTGAATGGAGGCCACACAAGGCCCCCAAAAGATGAACTCACCAAGGCTGATGTAGGTACAGCCCCTGGGAAGCTCCAACTCCGCAGACGAAAGAAAGACTCATCCTTCCATCAGAAGTCGACTCTGCTGATCAGGATGAGGCGGAACTGCTATTAAGCCATGCGGACACGGATTATAGGCCCGGTGCCCAGGAGACCACCTGGGGGCCTTCTGGTACTTCCTTGCCTAATTTTAAAGGCAAATGGGTACAGATGGGCATGGCACCCTGGGAATCAGAACCCTAGGGGAAGGACCTGGGCCAAACAATGGGGTAAACTACTGAGACCAGCACAGGTGCTCTCTGAAGGTGAGGAGAATCTTGAGTGGATAGTGGAGGAGGGAGAGGATGAGGCTCAGCCACAGCCCTCACATCAGCTGCTTTGGTGGTGCTTGTAATTCTTCCCACTCATCTTCCATTTCCACATTTCCCTGGGAAAACAGGTCCACTGTGATCTGGGAGGAGGTGTTCCAAAATATATGTGAAGAAGTGGATCTGTACACCTGAAACTAATTTAACATCGTGCATCATCTGTACTTCAAATTACTTTTTTAAAAAAGCAGTGAATGTGAGCAGCATAGGGAATAGACTACCTTTAACACAACGGTGACCCACCAAGATTTGCCTTTAATGAATGACTTGTTGCCCCAAGCTCTGTGTCAGAGTGTACTGACCGGAGTGTAGAACCAACAACAACCAATATACTTAAAAATTCTGAGCAGGTGTAATTTGACATATAGGTATAGAACACTTATGTTTAGTACTTTTTAAATGAAATATTTTTAAAAATATGACCAACAATTGAATAGGCCTAGAGAAATTCATGATTGAATCATAATGTATGAATAAATTGGAAAGTATATAATGACAAAATATATATGGCATAATTATTCCATATAATGGCATAATCATAAAAATCTGAGTATATATATTAAGCTGAATATGTAAATCAGAGTGAAAAGTATTAAATTGCAATGTGACACATCTGGCAACTTAAGCTGTGAATTCCAGATTTTTTTAAAACTGCTGTATAAAGAACTCATATGTCCTGACCCAAAGGATTATTATTGCTTTTTAGGGTAATAGCGTTTGAGAATGTGGCTGAATATTATTATACTTAGATGGGTGGCTTACTCATTTCTATATTTGGAAATGCTAAAATCCTGAAACTATACTTTATGTTATTTATAATGTTCCTGCTATTTGTTTTGGATTGAGAACAGGTAAAAAGTCAGCATATGCTGACCCCATAGTCTCCAATCCCCACAACTAAATTCTAGCTCAGGCCGCTAGGATAAGACCTTCTTATTAAGTGACCTTATGTGACTATATTAGGGTTCTCCAAAGAAACATAACAAAACAGAATAATATCCTGCTATAGGATGTATATATATATATATATATACACACAAATTATATATATATATAATTTATAGGAGTTGGCTTATGCAATTATGGAGGTTAAGAAGACTCACAATCTGTTGTCTGCAGGCTGGAGAACCAGGAAATCCAGTGGTATAATTCAGTCTGAGTCTGAAGGCCTGAGAACCAGGAGAGCCAATTCTGTAAGCCCTAGTGCAAGTGCAAAGGCTGGAGAACCAGGAACACTGATATCCAAGGGCAGGAGAAGATAGCTGTCTCAGCTCAAGTAGTGAAAAAATTCACCCTTCCTCCACCTTTTTATTCTGGATTGGATGATGCCCACCCACATTGGTGAGGGCAATCTTACTCAGTCTACCAGCCAAACGCTAATGTCTTCCAGAAACACCATCACAGATACACCCAGAAAAAAATGACTTGCCAGCTATCTGGGCATCTCTTAGCCCAGTCAAGTTGACTCATAAAATTAACAAGCACAGAGACACTGGAATAGCTAAAAATAATATCTAGGACTCACCAGCTTAAAGTAGAATTGGACTCTTAATACCCAGCCTCCTCCAATGTTGACCAGATGTTTCATTTTTAAAATAAAGTGTTGCAGGGGTGCCTAGGTGGCTCAGTTGCTTAAGCAGCTGACTCTTGATTTTTTTCAGATCATGATGTCAGGGTCGTGAGATCAAGCTTGGCACTGAGCATGGAGTCTGCCTAAGACTCCCTCTGCTCCTCCCTTACCCCCAGCTCCCCCACCCGCCCACTACCCTGCTTACAGGCAAAAGATGTTTTAGATAGATAGATAGATAGATAGATAGATAGATAGATAAAATGAAGTGTTGCAGGGGTACCTGGTTGGCTCATTTAGTAAAGAATGTGACTTTTGAATTTGGGGCCATGAGTTTGAGCCCCACATTGGGCACAGAGATTACTTAATAAAAAAAATTTTTTTTTAGAGTGTTGCAGATATGGTTGCAACAACCTTCTGTATTCCTCCTACATCGCACTTCCTCCAACTCTCCCTAGGGCATCCTTCCTTAAGACTGTACCTCTAAAAATCCTTTCATATGTTGTTGGTCATAGGTAACTTATAAGGGTTAGTAATCAGGACAGATTTAAAATGATTGCTGTTTACCAGCCTCAAGAAAATTTTCAAGAAATTACTATTAAGGTACTTTGTCAGAATCTGCCAAATGGAATTCCTAGTTTGAATGCTAGTAATTAATATGACATTTAATTCATCAAGAGATTGTGAATAGAATTGATGAAAAATGTGCTTTAAACTATGAAAATTATGGTTGTAGAAGATGAAGGAGTATGTTTGTGTGACTCATATCAATCTTGGTGATTTCTTTCTTTGTTTGTTTGGGTTTTTTTAGATTTTATTTTTAAGCAATCTCTATACCCAATGTGGGGCTTGAAATCACAACCCCAAAATCAAGAGTCACACACACATTCCACCAACCGAGCCAGCCAGGCACCTCAGTCTTAGTGACTTCTAACTCAAAGAACACGATTTTATTTTGATAGTGTGTTTGCTCATTGCTGTTTTCTTTTTTTTTTTTTTTTAAGATTTTATTTATTTATTTGAGAGAGATACGGAGATAGTGACAGGGAGCATAAGCCCAGGAGGAGAGGGAGAAACAGGCTCCCCACTGAGCGGGAGCCTGATGCGGTGCTCAATCCTAGGACCCTGGGATCATGACCTGAGCCTAAAGCAGGCTTAACTCATTGACCCACCCAGGCACCCCTTGCTGCATGTTTTCATCCATGCACTGATAACAAGGAAAAAGTGTCAAGAGTCTGATCCAATTGACTCTACATGAGCGCTCCTTGAAGAAATAGCATCTTATACTTACAACTTTAAGGGACCCTATTAGTGAAAATAAAGTTCAGAACACCCTGCGTAACCTTAATGACATATCTCAAAATGTTTTGTTTTGTTGAAACAAAGTGATGTTTCAGAAGTGGTAGGAACAAAATGGGAGTTTCCTTAAACTAAAGAGAATATGTTACTTGGGGACTTAGCATAAGCAAAAAGAGGGAAATTAGTTGAGAATCTCTTTTAAATGGAAGAACTTAGAGAAGACAAGAACTAATCTAAGCCTCAGGAACAAGGAATTTGAATGACTCCGAAACCTCCTCTGTTATTTGCACTCTGCATGTCTGCTTCATTCTCTCTCACAGCAAACTGTCTCCAAATTGTAGGGATCATGGCTGCCCAAAACTCTAAACTTCGCCGTCATCCTACAGGCCTCGCTGCCATAGGGGTACTGACTCCCATCGTTCTATGCTAAATTAGTCGCAGGAAAGGAAGTGTTCTAAGTCATGGGCCCCCATCTAGACCACAGCTGATGAAGTCCAACAAGGATGGGTTGATAGGATTGGTCTGACTTAGGTTATACACTTCTCTTGGACCAGTCACCTCTGCCTGGGAAAGGGGTAGCGTTTTATAACAAGGTAGTAACTTCTGTGTGAGTCAGAGAGTTGGAGGGGAGGGAAGAGTAGGTTACAGACAGGTGAAAAGAGTGATGGGCTGTCAGGGAAGGAGTGTAAATTTGGAATAGAAGAAAAACAAAGACAAAAGCTTCATTAAAATCATACACAGGAGCACCTGGGTGGCTCAGTTGGTGGAGCGTCTGCCTTTGGCTCAGGTCACAATTCTGGGGTCTCTTGCTCTCAAATAAATAAAAATCTAAAAAAAAAAGAAGATCATACAAAGATGGATAATTAACTAGATCAACCAGTCTCGATATTACAAGATAAATAAGCTCTAACAGAATAAAAACTGAGCATATTTTGAAAGAACAATAATATGAAAACATCCAGAGGAATACAATCAATGTATTAGCAATGGTTATTTCTGGAGAATGTATGGGGGGAAGGATTGTGCAGACACATCCATGTTTTACATGTCTACAGTGTTCGAAATTTTTATGATTATATGTACATCTGTAGTGTAACAAAGCTTGTGAAGAAATTGCAAACAAAGACAGAGGACCCAAGACTCCTTAAAAGTCTGTTAAGCGAGAGTAATAGAGGAATATTGCATACTGAGGAACTAAAAGAGGTATCGTATATGATGAAAAACTCAACAGAACCTATAAAATGTAACAATCACCAGTTCTGTGAATTTGAAATGAACAGGGAGAACAGTCCTTGCTCTCTCTGGGGAAAGAGTATCTGCAAAAGAAGTAACACCTGTTGAAGAAATGGGCGTGATACTTACATGAGGTCGGGAAGTGCACTGAAGTTTAGATAGACAGAAAAAGAAAAAGAGGGGGGCCTGGATGGTTCAGTGGGCTAAGCCTCTGCCTTCGGCTCAGGTCGTGATCTCAGGGTCCTGGGATAGAGCCCCGTGTCGGGCTCTCTACTGGGCAGGGAGCCTGCTTCCTCCTCTCTCTCTGCCTGCCGCTCTGCCTACTTGTGGTCTCTCTCTCTGTGTCAAATAAATAAATAAAATCTTAAAAAAACAAACAAAAAAAGAAAGATAAGTGATTAGAGGAATCTGAGGCAAGAGAAAGTTAGGGGTCTTTCAAAGATTTCTAAGGCCTAGGTTGTAGAGATAAACCCATAACCAATACCCCCAAATGAGGCATAGAGTAAATTTAGTTGGTTCAAGAAGCTAAAAGCACAGTATGATACAGTGATAAGTTTCCCCAGTGAGAACGGAACTCAGAAGTGTAATGCGTTGTCCGTTTAGGTAGAACTCAACATTTGTTTTAACAAATTTAAAAATTGCCAGGTGCTACTCTAAGCAGAGACACAATTTCAGTTTAGAGCAGATCTTTTTTGAGGGGGGAATAGAATCACCCAAGTGGCTGCTTTTAGTTATATAAATGCAAGAACCCAGGTGCCCCATACCCTTTATTTTGTCTTGACAAAGGCTGCCCTTTCACATGCTTCTTGATATGCAAATTTTCATAGAAAACAAGAAGTCTCCTGGGTGGAAAGGAACCAAGGCCTTGACCTATTCTCCTCTGATATTCCAATTTATTACAATCTATTTAATGGATTGAGATGGTCTCAAATGATGCCTTTTGGCAGTAAAGGACACCAAAGGTACCAGGAATTAGCCATGAAGA
Organism: Taxidea taxus jeffersonii; assembly: GCA_003697995.1. NCBI lineage: Eukaryota > Metazoa > Chordata > Mammalia > Carnivora > Mustelidae > Taxidea > Taxidea taxus. The sequence goes on from RCUC01135033.1 coordinate 24,981, forward strand.
AAGGGGGCATCTGGGGACAAGGACAAATCCCTACGTCTCATAGCATATGGCTCATGAGTAAGCTTTTCTCCTTTGTTTTTTTTTTTTTAATTTTATTTATTTATTTATTTAATTGACATATTGAGAGAGATAGTGAGCATGTGGACAAGCAGGCAGAGTGGCACCAAAAGGAGAGGGAGAAGCAGACTCCCTGCTGAGCAGGGAGCTCTATGTGGGGCCCAATCCCAGGACCCCGGGATCAAGAAGCTTAACCAACTGAGCTACCCAGGCACTTGTACTTCATAACTTACTTGTCTAGGAGAGTGTGTTCTTAAATTTGTTAAAATGCTGTAGTTTAGGGGGCACAAACCTAGAATGATCTGTGCCCCCATTTGGATCAGCAAGGTATTATTGTATTAGTAGACAGAATCATAACCCCAAACTAGAGCTGTTAGTGAGCTGGTATGCTTCTCCAATTCTCTTTTCTGTGGCTAAGAAGTTTAGAATTAGAACAGGCCTTCTTGGACTGAGTAAGTTTCCAGACTTTTTAATAATTCAGGGATAATGCCAAAACAGAGCATACTCCTCCAATAATGAGTAGAAAATAACAAAATTCAATAAAGATGTCCCAAGTATAAATTTAGAGAAGCACAATTGGATTGTGATTTTAACCAAGAAACTGAAATAAGTGGTTGCAATATATTCTGCCTGAACAATTGTGCTTTAACAAGGGAGAGGTAGTCTCCCTGTCATATTTAAAAGGAAAGTTGAGAAGGATAATTTTGGCTGTTCCACTTGCATATTCAGGGCCTCAAAACACAAATATGGTAGCTGATCTGTGAGCCAGGAATCTCTCCTTATTCTAAACTAACACAGTTGGTGACACTTGTGGTTATTAAATAGGATGTAAAACCTAAAGGTAGCCCTATAAAATTAACCCTAAAAATTGCTTCCAGATGAATGCTAATGAAAATAAGTGGAATCCAAAACATTATTAATCTCTCTTCTACCTAAACAAACATGTTTCTTTTTCTGAATTCTTTATCCTCGTTAATGATAAAAATCCTCTTCTAGTAACTATTTTTTCTACAAATCTTGTCATTAGTCCTCCCATGACTCTCTCTCATCCTCCATATCTACAAAATCATCAGGAAGGGCACCTTAGGAGGGGTGGCTCAATAGGTTAAAGCCTCTGCTTTCGACTCAGGTCGTGATCCCAGGGTCCTTGGATCAAGCCCCACATCAGGCTCTCTGCTCAGCAGGGAGCCTGCTTCCCCTTCTCTCTCTGCCTGCCTCTCTGCCTACTTGTGATCTCTGTCTGTCAAATAAATAAAATCTTTTAAAAAATCATCAGGAATAAACAATTCTTTTAACATTCCCAAATATTCCCTTATCTCTTCATTCTCACTACGTTGGTGTAGTGGACATCTTGAGACCCCTAGCTCAGCTTTCTCATTCCTCTGGCAACAGTGATTCTCTTCTTCTGATGACCTACTCCTCTCCCTCTCTAACCCTGTGGTCTGACTGGAGTCCCTCTCAGAGATCTCCTTACTCCAACCACAAATGGAGGCACAGGACCCAGGGGAGGAAATTAAATGGGAAGCTATAACTTGAAAGGAAGTGCTTCAGATACTTAGCCTTCTGCAAATCAAGGTTAATGTGGTGGTCTTGGCAGATGACTCCCCAGCTGTGGTCCCTCCCCAGATGATTAGCCTAAATCAGCAAGTCCCCTACTATTGACATTTGGGGTCAGATAATTCTTGGTTGTGGGGGCTGTTCGGTGCATTGAAGGATGTTTGGCAGTATTCTTGGTTTCTACCCATCAGATGTCAGTAACACTCTGCCCCGAAGTTGTGACCAAAAAGCCTCCAGATATTGCCAAATGCCTCCTGGAAGGCAAAATCACCCCAGGTTGAGAACTACTGGTCTAAGCTATTTATGATGATTGTCTTACTTCTGCCAGTGGTAGATTTTAGGACTGGGTCCCTATCCCCAACACGGCCAATGTGTTATTAAGGAATTGTCCACTAGAGGGCTTCTAGGAAGCGTTCCTCACTCCTAGGAAAGTAACCTAAAAAAGAGACATTCTTGCCAGAAGTTTTCTCCATGTGAGTACTTAAATTGCCGCACCTATCTTGTAATCATAGAAGAACAAGTCTAGGATGAAGGCAATATGGAGGGAGAAATAGAGGAATGTAGAGGAACTCAAGAAATGGGCATCCTGAAGTACTGAGCTGATGATTTCCTTCCATGTCCCGATACACTATCTTATTTCTGGAATACCACTTATTTTTGACTATATACACACTAATTTACTCACTTGGTGCATATATACATACACATATATATGATAAACAGCAGTACATATAGTGTACTCCCATTTAGGTAGGCATAAATTTTTGAGTATATACACACATTTTTTTTCAAAGATTTTATTTATTTATCTGACAGACAGAGATCACAAATAGGCAGAGAGGCAGGCAGAGAGGGGGGGGAAGCAGGCTCCCCGCTGAGCGAGAGCCCGATGTGGGGCTCGATCCCAGGCCCCTGGGATCATGACCTGAGTCGAAGGCAGAGGCTTTAACCCACTGAGCCACCCAGGCGCCCCCACACATTTTTTTACATATATAATATTTTCACATAATATTTGTAGGTGATGCTTCCATAAAAGTATATATAGAAATACTTCCTTCTTTTCTTTGTAAGTGATTCCATTTTATAGATGAAGGAGGATTTATTTAACCAGTATCCTGGAGGCTTTTATGTACTTTTTTTAAAGCATTTTTTTAAGGCAAGAATGGTTCAACAAATTTCCATATACATAAGTCATTTCACATGTGATTATGTACACGGAAGAGAACCCAAAAGAGGAATCATTAGGTAAAAAAAGTGTATGTGCGTATGTGATTCCGGTAGATAATTGTAAAATATCCTAGACAAATAATAAAGTATGTAATACTCATTAGCAAACTGTGACAGGACCTGCTGACTCATCCCTCATGAACAAAGTTATCAAACTTTTTGTGCTTTAGTAATTTCGTGAAACATGATATCATAATGTTGTAGTTTGTATGTCTCTCCCAATGAATCAAATTGAGTGTTTCTTCCTATATTTAAGAACCATGTGTAATTTCTAGTTTTATGAAATGTCTTTTCATATCTTTGTCCATTTTTCTATTGAGTTGTGAGATCATTTTATTATCGACTTTAAGGAGCTCTTTATGTATTAAGGAAATTTTCTCTTTGTGACATGAATTGGAAATATTTTTCCCAGTTTATAGTTTGTCACTTAACTGTTGATGAGTTTTCCTAGTCAAGAATTTTTTATTTTTTTTCCAAGAATTTTTAAAAAATTTTCATGTGTTTCATTTTATCAGTTTTACGCTCTATGGCTTATGGGGTTATTTCCTACTTAGGCTATTCGATCTTACTTTAAGAGTATGGTTTGTTTGGTCGTTGTTGTTGTTTTAAGTAGGCTCTATGCCCAACATGGGGCTTGAATTCATGTCCCTGAGATCAAGAGTTGAGGGCTCCACTGACTGAGACAGCTAGGTGCCCCCTAAGGGTATGTTGGTCTGTCTGTTTGTTTTAATCTCTGTTTTGTGTATTTTATATTTTTATTTTTGCGTCTTAAGTTTAAGCCTTTGAATTATTTATGTTTTTTAGTGGAATGTGTTATTTAAGAATCCAGCTTTATTTTTCTACACTATCATCCAGTTGTACCATATGTTCTTTTCTTTCTTTTAGTTTGTACATTTATTTATTATTGTCGGGCTTTTCTTCATAGTTGCATCTATGAGCAGTTCTATCCAAGTCTGTTTTTTGTCCAAAAAATATTATTGATGACTTTTCCTTAGTTGCTCACTCTCTCTCTACCTGGGAACTGTTAAACTGTCCTATAATATTAGGGATGGGTACATTCTCTTTGTTATAGCAACCAGTAACCCTTACTGTGGTATGGAATATGTACAGACCCAGCTTCTGAAGCCTGAATGTTGGATTGTGTCTGTTGTTTACTAACTGTATGCCCTTGATCTTCTTAGTATCTCTGTGGCTCAGTTAACTCACTGTTAAATGAGGCTATTGAGAGGATTTAGTGAGTTTATGCTTGTAACACATCTAAAATGATGGCCGATATATAGGCAATGATCTGGAAGTATTGGGTATTTCGAGGACAACCCTCCTGTGGTTTAGAAGAGGGAGGAAGTGGGCTGAGGCCCTGGGCTACTTGAAGGCTTTGTGGGTCTTGGGTTTTTGATTTAGAGATGAACTCAGGCAGTCTTGCTCAGAGATTGTGTTCTTAACCTCTAATGTTAATGCCTCTCCTTCCATTTTTCCTCAATTTTGTCCAAATGCTTCTGTATTTGGAAGATGTTTTGCAAAGTTTGGAAAAAACACATTTTAATTTTTTAATATGGAAAATTCCAAACATATGCAACAGCAGTAAAAATCGCAACAAACTTCATTCCAGCTTTAACTGTTACCAACTTATGGCCTTCAAAGTTCTTGGTATGAGGTTCCCTAGTTTCCACACAAATGAGGCTATTGTCTTGGACCTAGGACAGAGATGATCTCTGGGCTTGTACCTATCCCTCCAGGTTTCTAGAAAGTCTCAAACTTAATACTTGAGCTATCCTTATTAGCTGCTTTTTCTTGCAACTCTAACAGCTTCTACAAGGTTGTTACATCTGTTCCACCCTGGTATTTCCATTGTAATTCCCTTACTCTGAAGATTTTATTTATTTTTTTAAAGTAAATTCTTTACCCAATGTGAGGCTCAAACTAATGACCCCATGATCAAGAGTTACATGCTCTGCTGACTGAGCCAGCCAGGTGCCCCGTATTTCCCTTACTTCGGACCTTCCTCACTCTGTATATCTAAATCATTGCAATAGCAGCCTGATTGATCTTCCTGTATTCAGATTTTTACGTACAGTCCACCCTTCTCACTGTTGAGAGATTATTCTTCTTTTACCTCAAGCCTAATAACAACACTCAGAATCCCAACAATTGCTTTCAGTTATCCAGAGAATAAAATTCAAATTCTCTTTTTTCCACAAGGATCTGAGACAGGCCTTTTTAGCCTTTCACTAGAATAGTTTTCACTACATACTATAGTTCTTTAGTTCTAAGATGCTGTTGATTATGACATATGATTGCTTTAATAATAGCCTTTGGGTCAGGAAACAACAGCACAGTGGGCCCTATACATTGTGGATAAGATACACCATGATCTCACAAGGATTAAAATGTAAAGACTTATTTAATTATTCTCTTTTTCAAAAAGATTTATTTATTTATTTGACAGAGAGAGAGAGATCACAAGTAGGCAGAGAGGCGGGGGAGGTTGGGAAGCAAGCTCCCCGCTGAGCAGAGAGCCCGACGTGGGGCTCCATCCCAGGACCCTGAGATCATGACCAGAGCCGAAGGCAGAGGCTTAACCCATGAGCCACCCAGGTTCCCTATTTAATGATTCTTATAATGACAGATACAGTATTAGGGAAACAGCAAGAAACAGATGGCATAATAAACTGGGTGATTCGAGGAGAGTTAGCAAGGGAATTACTTATAAGACATGGCCAAAGTTTAGGTAGTCACAGGAAATGGTGCAGCATCCTTAAGTCTAGCTCTGGGATAGGTATGGGGAGTATTATAACCTCTAAGTCTGAAGGGGCAAGTGAAGGACCATTACCAAGACCCAAGTGTATTGAATGGGTCTCTAAACAAGAGGGAACAAGGCAGGGAAATGGGGCAGGGCGGGGTATGGGGAATAAATATCCTTACTTCACTCTTCCCCCACCTTCCTATTTTCACATTAGCTGAACCCAATCAGAACCCAAGGGAAGGGGGGTGGGGGTTGGGGGAGCCTGGTGGTGGGTATTAAGGAGGACACGTATTGTATGGAGCACTGGGGGTAGTGCATAAACAATGAATCTTGGAACACTGAAAAAATAAAATAAAATAAAATAAAATGGGGGGGAGAACCCAAAGGAAAAGCAAGTTTATGAGTGCGGTACATTTTCCGGCGCACAGAGCATGATGAAGAGTGGAACATAACTAGAAGGGACACGAAAGGAGCAAATGAGAGATATCCTGCACAACTTCCATCCCATCCACTCTCCTCGTAAACCAGAGATTAAATTGCCACAGGTCTGTAGAGTTTGCACTCTGCATCTAGTCTTCAATCCTAACTTAATTTCCACCTTTTCCATGAAGGCTTTCTGGCTTCTTTAGTCAATTTGTCCTCCAATGTGTTCCCATTAAATTCCACTTAAGAGATTGAAATTTTACACTTTATTTTTTTATTATTATTTTTAAAAATTTTACACTTTATTAAGAGCTGTCTGTATGTTTATCTTCTCTGGCATGGTATAAACTCTTTGATGGTGAGGGACATTTTACAATCATTTTGTCTCCCACTTCCCCCCCCAAAACACACAAAACTGCCCGTTTCAATGTTTCCTGCCCAGAAACAAATATTTCAGAGCTGGAAAAAGTCCTAGAAACATCTAGTTCAACAATCTCATTTTATGGGTGAAATAACTGGGTCTCAAAATTGGTGTTGGTAAGAGTCCAATAAATGCTAGTTGAAGTGAAAATGAAGATTCAGTGAAATAGGTCAAAGGATATCTTCTAGAGTGCTTTGAAAACAGTGGGGGGGGGGATGCTTTCTTGTAAAGAACCTCTGGTGACCTGTCACCTATGTACAGTCTGTGATTTTGGTTTTTACTCAGGCTTTGATGCTCTTGTTAGAAGAATGAAATAAGTTAACGAATGTGGGGTATCTAGCACATGGTGAACTTAAAAGGGGGTGTTTGTTCTAGGGAGATTATGGTGAGTTCTTTCAAGAATTTAGAAATAAGAAAATAAGATTTTCCTCTAATACTTAACTTTAAAATTAAACACCAACAAATGATGGAAAACTCATACATTGTAGTAATACCTACCTGTTAAAAGAATAACATACATTTCTAGTTACTGACATAGAAAAATATCTATAGTATGTTATTGACTTAAACAGCACATGATGTAAAAGCATGTATAATATAATACTTTTTTTTAATTAAAGATGATTGGGAGGGATGTTTACCAAACTGCTAAGGGTGATTTTAACTGGGTAGGAGGTCTCTGGTTGATTTTACATTTTTTTTTTAAGATTTTATTTCTTTATTTGACGGAGAGAGACACAGCCAGACAGGGAACACAAGCAGAGGGAGTGAGAAAAGGAGAAGCAGGCTCCCCGCTGAGCAGGAAGCCCCATGCCTGGCTCAATCCCAGGACTCTGGGATCATGACCTGAGCCAAAGGCAGATGCTTGATGACTGAGCCACCCAGACGGCCCTGATTTTACATTCCTTATGCTGTTCTGGAATATTTAAGTGTATTATAACCAGCTTGGGGTGGCTGGGGGATGGACATTGGGGAGGGTATGTACTATGGTGAACGCTGTGAATTGTGTAAGACTGATGAATCACAGACCTGTACCCCTGAAACAAGTAATACATTATACGTTAATTAAAAAAATAAAAATAAAAAATAACATCAGGAAATAAATTTTATTCCCATGTCAAAAGCAAAAACCAATATTGGTAAAGCCACCTTAAATAGAATGACTTCGAGACCAACTTGACTGGACTATAAAAGATAGAAAACATTAGCGTATCAAAAGAGTGCCGGTGTCAGCCAGTAGAGACTGTCTGCTATGGAAGCACTGAATGAGAAGAGTCAGAGAAACTAACGTAGGCAGTATTCATCCAAGTACTATCCAAGAGAGGGAGGGAGAATCATGGCCAGTGAAGGGGCTTTATAGACAAGACCATTCCTATTGTGTTGATGAGTTATTTCAGGCACTCTCAGCCTAATGACAATAAATTGTAACAAAAGAGAGAGAAAACCCAAACCTATCATGTTAGGAATGAGAGAGAGAATGAAACCAACAATTCTGAAAAGATTTTTTAAAACTTACATAAACTTATACTTATATACTTATAAACTTATATACTAACTTTGTTGCAAAAAAAAATTTTTTTAAAGGATTTAGTCAAGGGGTGCCCGAGTGGCTCAATCGGTTAAGCGTCTGACTTAACACTCAGCCAAGAAGAGTCATGGATAAATACTCCAGTAGAAACAAAAAATTGAGAAGATGGTCAGAGTTAACTCTCCCCAGAACAATAGGCTTAAATGGTTTAATTGATAAGTTATATCAGATCTTAGAGAGCAGGTACTATATATTCTATTTAAATATTTTGGAGCAAATAAAAAAAATGGAAAATTTCTCAATTAATTTTAAGAGGTTAACATTACTGAGACATCAAAACCAAAGAACAAAACTTAAAATTAAATCTATAGGAACAATCACTTAAAAATAGAGGAAAATGGGGGAGGTTGGGAGATGATTGAGAGGGGGCAAAAAGGGGCATCTGGGTGGCTTAGTGGGTTAAGCCTCTGCCTTCGGCTCAGGTCATGATCTCAGAGTCCTGGGATTGAGCCCACATAGGGCTCTCTGCTCAGCAGGGAGCCTGCTTCTCCCTCCCCCTCTGCCTGCCTCTCTGCCTACTTGTGATCTCTCTCTCTCTGTCAAATAAATAAAATCTTAAAAAAGGGGGGGGGCAAAAAATACAAACTTTCATTGTAAAATAAGTAAGTCCAGGGATGTAATGAACAGCCTGGTTACTATATTAATAATACTGTATTGCATATTTGGAAGTTGCTAAGAGAGCATATCTTAAAAATTCTCATCATGGGGCATCTGGGTGGCTCAGATGGTTAAGCGTCTGTTTGCCTTACACTCAGGTTGTGATCCCGGGGTCCTGGAATTGAGCCCCATGTTGGTTTCCCTGCTCGGTAGGAAGCCTGTTTCTCCCTCTCCCTCTGCTTCTCCCCCTGCTTATGCTTTCTCTGTCAAATGAATAAATAAAATCTTTTAAAAAAGAGTTCTTATCACAAGATGAGATATTTTAACATGTGTTAAAATAATAACATACATTTCTAGTTATTGACAGAAAGTATCTATTATTGACTAAAACAGTATATTATATAAAGCTGTGTATAACATAATACTTTTTTTTAATTGAAGATGATTGGGAAGAATGTTTACTGCGTATGTTTACCACTATATATATGAATGGATGCTACCTAGGCTTATTGTGGTGATTAATTTTCAATTATACAATCATTGAATCATTATGTTGTACACTTGAAACTAATATAACATTTTATATCAATTATACCTCAATAAAATAAAAAAAAGAGGAAAAAAGATTCCAAATAAAATATTGGGGAAATATACCCATGTGTCTTAAAATGAATCATGGCAAAATATGATTTATTCCAGCAGTGCAAAATAATACATTTCTTAAAAGCCTATTATATGTATGCATTTATTGGGTATAAAACTGATGAACTTAAGCCCTTAATCGGAAAAAGTTCACAAACTCAGCCGGATAAATACTGAAAGTATGTTTAATAAAAATTCAATGCCCATTTCAGATTCAAACTAGAACTGTGATCTACTTCTTTATTATCATAATAATTATAATTTTTTATCTGAAACAAATAGCCCGTTAGTTATTCCTAACAATGAAATCCTACAGGTATTCATCTGAAGCCGCTCCCAGACATTTTCATTCTTTTTGAAATCTTTACCAGGACAATAGTTGTTAAGTCTTTCTCTATGTATTCATTTAAGCCAAGTTTCTGAACATAGCCCAGAAACTTCAATACCTACAAGCCTGGGCAGATGGCATAAATGAATGACACAGCCAGGTATAACAAAGTCTTTTTTTGCTGCAAGAAAGAATGCTATCCAGGGAATAGTAGACTGTGGGTGTTTCATGAAATAAGAAGGGAGGGAAGGGGGAAGATATTTACTAGGATGTGAACAGTGATGGTGTTGGGTGGTGGGACTAATTAAAGACTACGTTTTCATTTCCTTTATCCTTTTTAACAGGGCTGAAATTTTCTTTGATAAGCATGTACTTTTATTTTTATTTATTTATTTTTTTAAAGATTTTATTTATTTGACAGACAGAGATCACAAGTAGGCAGAGAGGCAGAGAGAGAGGGGGAAACAGGCTCCCTGCTAGCAGAGAGCTCGATGTGGGGCTCGATCCCAGGACCCTGAGACTGTGACCCGAGCCGAAGGCAGAGGCTTTAACCCACTGAGCCACCCAGGCGCCCCAAGCATGTACTTTTAAAAATAAAAATTATATTAAGAAAAAAAAGGATGCTACCTTCTTTTTTCAAGAAATGTATGACACATGGGTATAAGGAAGGTTTCCTGTCCTCTGAACTTTATTACGAGAAACACAGCAATGCGAGTGTAAGGGTAAATGTCAACTGACAACACCATTACTGTGGGGAAGCTCTTTGGAGTGATGATAGCCGGGTGTGCGCTTGCTGGCAGACAAGCAGAAAAACACGAGGAGAGCTTCAGGTGTGACTCTATCAGTCTGGCTCTTAAATGTAATTGTGAACAATTAACAAATCAGAGGTGGGCCTCAGGGATATGATGTGGGCATTTTAAGTCTCTGTTTACACAATCTATGAAATGGAAGAAGTTGTTCCATAGGACAAAAATTCCCCCAAAAGATAGTGTTGAAATATTTTTTCAGACCATGTTCATATGATGACCAGACCTCTGAGGTGTCTTCTGGTAATATTTGGCTTTGGTTTTCCTTAGTCCCTTTGTAATTTGGGATCTCTGACCCTGCATGTTGCCTTGCCCATCAGTACTATCCCCTCTCACCAGGATTTCCCTTAAGCCACAGAATTTTCTAATTCATGGTCACATCTCTTGGATAGCTTTTTCTCTTCAGCACACATAACATTTTCTATCTTAAAAAGGTCTTAGTGTTTAGTTTTTAGTGTATGTAAAACAAATTAGTGTCAGATAATTTTGAAAGTTCAAATTTTTTAACTTTTTTAAAAAACATTTTTTTAAATTTATTTGAGATAGACTGAGAGCAAGCAAGAGAGAGAGAGTACAACCAGGGGGAGGGGCAAAGGAGGAGAGAAGACTGGGAAGAAGGCTTGGGGCTTGATCCCAGGACCCTGAGATCATGACCTGAGTGGGAAAGGCATAAGTTTAATGGACTGAGCCACCCAGGCCCCCCAACTTTTTTTTTTTTTTTTTTTTTACTTAAAATGAAGAGTAGTCGTACATAAGTTAAAGGAATAATAGTGGAAATCACTTCTGCTTTATCATGTGTCAGGCAATGTTCTAAGGACTTTAGGTATAAAATCTCATCTAATCTCCCCCACAACACTATGAGATATGTACTTTATTCTCCTCGTTTTCAGACAAGGAAACAGGCATAGAGATGTGAAGTACATCGTACAGTCTTGCGTTACTAACACATATGGCATCAGAGTGTAAACCCACACTGTGTGGCAGGCTCCAGTCTGTAGCTCTCCCCCAGACACTTTGCCATGTTGCTATAAGGCCACAGGCCAAAATACTGAAGGGAAACAGTCCTTCCTTTACACACACCAACTATTGATTTGCTACTCATTTATCATACTATTTGGAATGCATACTATGAAAAAAAAATGCTCTTCTGGGAATGGTATGAACATTAAAAAGCAAACAAATAACCAGCAGGTGCTACAGAAACTGAAGAAATATGTAAACTCAGTAGGAATTAAACAGATTAATCAATTATATTAGTGATTTATTATAATCAGATTTGCAGTTAACTCTTTTATTTTTTTTTAAAGATTTTATTTATTAGTTAGAGAGAGAGAGCGAGCACAGGCAAACAGAGAGGCAGGCAGAGGCAGAGGGAGAAGCATGCTCCACGCCAAGCAAGGAGCCGGATGTGGGACTCGATCCCAGGACGCCGGGATCATGACCCAAGCCGAAGGCAGCCGCTTAACCAACTGAGCCACCCAGGCGTCCCTATTTTTATTTTATTAGAGAAAGAGAGAGAGAGGTAGAGGGAGAGAGAGAGAGAGAGAATCTTAAGCAGGCTCCATGCCCAGGGCATGAGCCTGACTCTGGGCTCGATCTCACAACCCGGAGATCATAACCTGAGCCAAAATCAAGAGTTGGCCGCTTAACCAACTGAGCCATCCAGGTGCCCTGTGCAGTTAACTTTAATTCAGTTCATGACAAATTTTCTTTTTTTTTTTTAAAGATTTAAAACATTATTTATTTATTTTTATTTATTTATTTGAGAGTGAGAACAAGAGAAAGAGAGAGAGAGTGCGCATGCACGCAGGAGCAGGGGGAGAGAGGCAGAGCGAGAAGCAGACTCCCCTGCTGAGCAGGGAACCCAATGTGGGACTTGAACCCAGGACCCTGGGATCATGAACTGAGCTGAAGGCAGATGCTTAACTGACTGAGCCACCCAGGCTCCCTGCAATTGTTCTTGAATTCCTAATAAATGCTTTTGACATTTCTCAACAAAACTAACTGAAAACTTCGTTTTATTTTCTCTATTTAATTCTGTTTAACTTGGGTAAAATTTTGCTGTAAGCCAATCTAATTTAGTCACTCTCTTTGAATTATCATGATAGATTCAGTCTTTATTTGTTCTTCAATCCTATGAATTACTGACAGCTTTCTAAATTATTCTAAGATTCTGGAGTGCAATGATTTATTATTTGTGCAATAATTTCTGCAAAGCTGCTGAAACCTGGCAAGTCTATAACTGATTACATATATTAGACTAAGCATTTGGCTCTGACATGAAGTAGGTTTTGTTTTTCTCATCTCTACAGTATTTTCTGTCACTGTGTTATCACTTCACTATCTATAGGAATGCCTTATTTCTGTGTTAGTGGTGTTGAGAGCATATGTATTTGTGCACATTACTTGACGATCTCCTTTTAATCTGGAAGATAGAACTGGGAAAGAACAATATAGCCAATAGTACTGAAGGATAGGGCCGAGATGCAATTTGAAATTAGGATAAGTTTCAGGCATGAGCAGGGATGTCTGGCAAGCTGGTAGGAGAACGTTTATATGAAGACAAAGTTT
>ML102876.1:0-30998 GCA_003697995.1 Taxidea taxus jeffersonii
CCTGGGTGGCTCAGTCAGTTAAGTGTTTGACTCTTCATTTTGGCTCAGGTCATGATCTTAGAGTCATGAGATGAAGCCTGGTGTTCAGCTCAGCCCTCAGCACGATGTCTGCTTAAGATTCTTTCTCTTTCTCTCCCCTTTTGCCCTGCCCCTTGTTCCTACACACCTTCTCTCTCTATTTAAAAAAAAAAAAAAGGAGTTTTTTTTTTCCTTTGCTAAGGATCTACCTAGTTGAGACCATTCTATGTGTGCCCTGCTGACTCAGAATCCATGGCAAAGATAGGACCCAGCGTTTGGGACTGGGATTGGGACTTGTTAAGCAATTAGGATAGTAAAATGATCAACCAGTGCTGGAGAATTCAAGAGTAATGAGAGATCTCTGGGGATTATGGGATCTTGAGCCTAAACTTTTTTTTTTTTCTTGAACATAAACTTTAAAAATGGGGAGAATTTGATGAGTGAAGACATGAAGTGAGGATGACTTTAGCATGTTTTATAAACCAAAGATACAAAACTGTCATTCTGAACTCCAGATCACTAGTAGATAACTGATATTTCTTCACGGAGTTGGGAAATTGGTATAATCCCAGAGGAAGCACAAAATATGGCCAGTGCAATAAATGCATGATTTCCCTCTAGGTTTTTTTTTTTTTAAGATTTTTTTTTTTTTTAATTTGTTAGAGAGAGAGAGAGGGAGAGTGAGCACAGGCAGACAGAGTGGCAGGCAGAAGCAGAGGGAGAAGCAGGCTCCCTGCCAAGCAAGGAGCCCGATGTGGGACTCGATCCCAGGATGCTGGGATCATGACCTGAGCCGAAGGCAGCCGCTTAACCAACTGAGCCACCCAGGCGTCCTCCCTCTAGGTTTTTTTAAAATATTGAAAATAGCGCTCAGGTTCACTTGGTTTCTTGTTTAAGGTTTACTTTTTCTTTCTTTCTTTCTTTTTTTTTTAATTTATTTATTTGTCAGAGAGAGAGCGCAGGCAGACAGAGTGGCAGGCAGAGGCAGAGGGAGAAACAGGCTCACTGCCGAGCAAGGAGCTCGATTCGGGACTCGATCCCAGGACGCTGGGATCCTGACCTGAGCCGAAGGCAGCCGCTTAACCAACTGAGCCACCCAGGCGTCCTCCCTCTTTGTTTTTTTTTTTTAAACTCTCCACAACCAACGTGAGGCTCAAACTCATGACCCTGACTGAGTTCAAGAGTCACATGCTCTCCCGACTGAGCCAGCCATGTGCTCCTCCCTTGGTAACTTCTGAGCACCATGCATGGAGACCTTAAACTGCTAACTACTCATTTAGGGGGTGGCAACTTTTATTGCTTTTATTGCTGGTAGGTGTTAGAGCCTTTAAGTGTGAGAAGATGATGATTCGAACTAATCTGGTAGCAGTAAGTAGTGGCAGCTAATAAAATAGGCCTGAGGTGAAGGCTAATCTGGGCCCTCCATGAGGGCCTCCAACATTTGAGGGAGATAAACAAATGGGCTCTTTGTACGCTGTACTAATCTAGACAGGCCCCACTGAAGTCATTCTCAGAAGTATGGTCTCTGGTTCTTATGAGTATTTTCTCAGCCAATTCCAATGACATTCATTATCACATAAAACGAAGGCTTACTTGAAACCTTCTGAGTTCCTGAGGGTTGTGAAGTTCTGGTATTCATAAATTAAATTATGGTTTGTTAGAGTTTAATGAGGACTAATTCAGTATTCTTCTGGGTAGATGGTGTACCCACACAGCTGCTGTAGCGGGTGTATATGGCTGGTAGAAATTCCCATCAGTTTTAGGAAGGACACTTTTTTTTTTAAGACTTTATTTACTTATTTGACAGAGAAAGACATAGCTTGACAGGGAGCACAAGCAGGGGGAGTGGGAGAGGGACAAGCAGGCTTCCCACTGAGCAGGGACCCAGATGGGGGCTTGATTCCAGGACTCTGGGATCATTACCTAAGCTGAAGGCAGATGCTTAATCACTGAGCCACCCAGGCGCCCCAGAAGGATACTTTTATTGTCAGTGCTTCACCCGCATGGTTTTAGGTTAGTTATGGTTTTAAAAAGTTGCTATTCTTATATTTCATGCCCAGTGAAGCCTTATCATTATCAGTTTGCTCTGGGGCTTTAATTAATTTACTACATGCAGTAGTATATATTTGTATCAATAGTAACTTTAGTGTGAGATTTTCCAATATTTAGACTTTAGGATATGTAAAGTTGAAGTACTTTAGGATATGTATTTCAACAATCAGTAAGCCATACTAGAATTGTAAAAATTGAAGCATACATAGTAATTGCCCCCAATTTTCCCATAGAATGACACCCCATTGTAATGTCCAACTATTTTTCCAGTGGAAAATGAGAATGACTAGGTAGGAAAGCAATATAAGGTATAGGTTGTTCTAGAGTTTTCTCTCCTTCCTAAAGCCATAATTGGCAAAAATCTCTTGAGACTGACTGCTGAAGCTGTGTTCTGAAACTCCAGAAAATGGTAATTTGAGAATAATTGCCTCTCTGGCCAATTAAGCTGGAGTGGCACTGGATAGTAGAGTCCCTCTATCAATGCATAGAAGCATATTAAAGGCTCTGAGAAGTCCTGAAGCAATTTTGTTTAATGATTAATCAAATAAACAAACTTATTTAGCAGAGCAAGATTTTTTTTTTTTTAAATAAACTCTACACCCAGAGTGGGGCTTGAACTCATGACCCCAAGATCAAAAGTCATGCTATATTGATATAGCCAGCCAGGTGCCCCTGAGGAAGATTTCTTGCTCTGAAAAAATTATTCTCTGGAATATCTTCACTTGGGAAATAACTCATCCATCTATCCCTCCATTCATTCATTCAACAAATATATACTGAATGCCTACTATGTGCTAGATGCCATGAACAACACAAAGTTGGCTGTGACCAATACTTTCACTTTTTATGAGCCCTTCACTTTTCGTGAGGACAAGTTCAGGCCATTAGTTGCACTACGTTTCGTTTTGCCGCTAATGGTAACTTTGCTAATGGAGGGAAAGAAAAAGTTGGAAGGAAACAATGACACAATTGGCTACTTATGGGAATTATAAAGAAGACTGAATGGGGAAATTTTGATGCATTGACCAGAGGCAATGAACTTGAGCAAGCTTAGGGGAAAAAAAAATCTAACTGGGGCAGGAGACCTGGATAGCTTGGTCAGTAGAGTGTATGACTCTTGATTTTAAGGTTGTGTGTTCAAGCCCCATATTGGGTGTAGATTTTACTTAAAAATAAAATAGTAAAAAAAGTAAATCTGATTTGGGGCATATGTATCAATTAGGCTGCTTTTGTTTGCAAGTAATAGAAAATTCAATGAAAGAGACACATGTAATAAGCAAAATTATTATCTCAATAAGAAATTCAGGGGGAAAAGAAAAGTAAAATAAAGGAAAGAAATTCAGGAGTAGATTGCTTCCAGCGTTGTTTAGTTCAGTAAGTTGAAATCACCGGGTAATTAAAGTCCTTTCCACATCTCTTCTCTTTCATGCATAGTGAGTTGATCTTTATCCTCAAGTTTGTCTCTTCATGGTCACAAGATAGCTGCCACAGCTCCAAGCATCACGTCCTTACAAAATAATAATAATAACTAAAATAAATAGTGCTAAATAATAGCACTATTGATAGGGCAGACACCATTCTAAGCACTTTGCCTATTTAATTCCTTGGCTCTTTACAACAATCTCATGAGTTGCTTCTATCATCTGGATTTTACAGATTAAAAAAACTGAGGTGCAGAGAAGTTAAGTAACTTGCTCAGAGTCACCTAGTGAGTGGGATCACTAAGATACAACTATAGGTAGTCTGGCTCCAAGGAGGGAAGAGAGTACCTTTTTCACATTCTTTTATGAGAATAAGGAAAACTCTTTATGGCAGAGTTTTAAGGAAAACTCATATGCACATTCCTAAATCAGCCTCCCAAGAGGGAGAATGAAACTTTCAGGGACAGCTTAATCAAGATTAATACCTGGGGCTGAAAGGTAACTAAGCCTCCTCTCATACACCAACTAAGTGAGTTTCTATAGCAGCACATAAGGTCAACGTGGGGAGGCCGCTCAGAAGGCAACCAACACTGTCTGCTACAAACTGAAAGGCATTGGGACCTTGAAACTGACACATCCAGTAGGCTGTTAAAGGTACATCAAAGGATGGAGCTTTTGTTTCACAATTGAGGCTCAAATGCATTGAGACAGTAATTAGAGTCATGAGAATGCGGCATATTTCTGAGGAAGATTGGCTAGAAATCAGACGGCTAAAATGTGAATCTTAAAAAAATTGACGGAGGGGCTCTTGGGTGGCTCAGCTGGTTAAACGTCAGACTTGGTTTTGGCTCAGGGAGATGGAGCCTTGTGAAGGGCTCCACGCTCAGCAGGGAGTCTGTTTCCCTTCTCCCTCTGCCCCTCCCTCTGTGCTCTCTCTCTCTCAAATAACTAACTTTTTTTTTTAAGATTTTTTTAAAAGATTGTATTTACTTATTTGACAGACAGAGATCACAAGTAGGCAGAGAGGCAGGCAGAGAGAGAGGAAGGGAAGCAGGCTCCCCACCGAGCAGAGAGCCCGATGTGGGCTCCATCCCAGGACCCTGGGATCATGACCTGAGCTGAAGGCAGACTCTTAACTACTGAGCCACCCAGGCGCCCCAATAAATAAAATATTTAAAAAAAACTTGAGGAGAGGGATCTTCGAAGCCATATAGTCAAAATGTTGAGAATTGTTTAAGCTGTGTGGTGGGTACATGGGGTTCATTATATAAGATTAGTGTATTTGTGTGTCTGAAAATTTTCCTAATACAAATTTTTTGAAAAATAAAACAAAAATACACAACCATGGAGCTTTTAGAAACTTACTATGAAGGCGTTTCCTGTCCTTGCTACCCAACCCTTCTAAAGCTTTGTACCTTAGCCCTTCTCCAACATTTGAACCCAGTCCCATACTTTGGGATAAGTTCTGGTCACTGGCAGGAAGAATATAAGAAGCCTTCATTTGGCCTCTCACAGCTTTCATTTCCAGCTATTTCTGCCGGTGGTGTGGTCTGGCTGTTTTGCTGGGACCCTCTGGCTTCCTCTCCTGTCTCCATTTCTCCTTGGCTTTAGAACCTGAATTTCTCAACCCTGATCTTCACTCTTACTGTGGCCAGTTCTTGATAAGATAGTTATCTGACGGCTGAGGTCTCTGCCATTTGCCAGAAACATAAGGCCCTTATTTAAAGGACATAATGGGTGGGCCTTATTATGAAGCCTTTTAAAGGAATAGTGCTCAAGTCCCATGTGTCCCTTTCACCATGACCTTTTCATTGAGAGTTCTCTTACAGCTATCTCCCTGAATATTTGTTTATAGAATAATCAACCTGTGGCTTTACTCTTGTTTTCTCCTCCTTGATGTCTGCTCCATCTGAAAGCCTGCTTAGATTCTTAAGATCAGCGCTCATGCTCAGCTTTAACAGAGGAGAAAAGAGCCTTCAGACAAGTAAACAGGAAAGGAGTCGTTGCAGATGTGGAAGAAAAAGAAGGAAAAAGTAGCACAAGATTTCCTTTGGGTTTTTGAAGCCTGTGCAAACCACCATATTGCATAAGCAAATGGCAAGGCTGCTAAGAAGCAAACAATGAAGAGTTGGCAGAAATGTATAGTTTATTGTAAAAAGAAAACAAAACATAACAAAGCCAATGAATAATGTAAATGAACTTGGGCATAAATACTAAAGTGCTTACATAAATGGCTGAGAGTAGAGCTTCCCACAGCCAAGCCCATTTAAACATTTTGTAGTTTTGCAGCAGCGATATGGATGGGCTCCAAGGGAAAAGTGTTTCTGATACCACCCACTGTGTTGTAACCATAATCTCAATCATCTCCGGCCAGCACACTCACTTTAAAACACAAAGGAGCATCTGACTCTGAGGCAGCCGGCTTTGGCCTCCAGGGCTGTGGGGATTGCAGGCGGGATGGCCATCATTTGGTCAACTTCCTCTCTCAGGAGGAAGTGGGGTGGGGGCCTGCCCAGCCCTGGCAGGGCGACCCTGAGGAAAAGGAAAACTTCCAGTCAACTCCTTGAAATCCCCCAAATGCAATGCAGTAAATACTCATTGGAAAGTCACTGAGTGCAACACACAACAAAAGGAATAATGTCCTCCCTGAACTGAAGATCACTGCCTCAGCAGGGGTTGTTACTCCCTTTTTCTTTTCTTCCATGTGCCTCTTTGGCAAATCCTGTAGATTCCTTCTCAAACAATGGTTTCAAATACATAAAGTTCACAAAGTTTCAAAGGAAACCAATTATATTGAAAGTCATCAAACTATAAAAAAACAAGCAAATCTGTGATACAGTAATGTCTGTTATTCTTCCTTCCTCTTTCTCCCTTCCTCTCTCTCTTCTTTCTTTCCTTTTCTTTTCTCTTCTTTCTTCCTTTCTTTCTCCTTCCTTCCTTCCTTCCTCCCTTGCTCTCTCTCTTTCTTTTTTCTTTTCCTTTTTTTTTTTTTAGATTTTATTTATTTATTTGACAGAGAGAAGTCACAAGTAGGCAGAGAGGCAGACAGAGGGGTACAAGGAAGCAGGCTCCCTGCTGAGCAGAGAGCCCCATGCTTGATCCCAGCACCCCGAGATCATCACCTGAGCAGAAGGCAAGACTTAACCCACTGAGCCACCCAGGTGCCCCTCTTTCTTTTTTTCTTGTAAGCCCCACACCCAGCATGGGTTTTGAACTCATAAAGGGGAGATCAAGAGGAAAATGCTCTGTCTACTGAACCAGCCAGCCCCTAATACATATGCTTCTTTTTGAATGCTTTAAATAACAAGATCCAGCGATGAGTCTAAAATTCCTGTGCTTTCAAAATAGTGTGAGTGTAAATGTATTTAGAGAGATCTGCAACAACTTTAATAAAATGTACAAATATCAGTCATTTCTGTTGGTGATAAAATCCCAGTTACCGCTAGTGCTATTGTGGCACTGTCTCCATTTATAAGAAAGCAATGCTAGCTTTCAGTTCGAGGTTAGTAAAAATAAATGTGTCATTTTTCTTCCTTTCCGAGTTCATGAGCTTGTGAATCCAATCCCTTCGGATTCTGTGGACCCCAGGTCAAGAATTTCTCATCCTGTGCTTGGGCGTATCTGTGTGTGCACATGTGCTCCTACACGTGTCCTCCAGAGGTGTAGTGTTGGAATGAAAAAATTACCTAAATGATCATAGTGTGAGGTGAAATAGGGTAAGTGTTCTAGGACTGGAGCCCCAAAGCTCTGTAGGGATTCAGTAGGAAGAGGAAATCGGAAAAGGTAATGGTATGGGAAGGAGAGGGCTGGGCAAATTGAAGACCACTGGTGTGTGCAAAGACTTCTTGGTTTTGCCTCTGCTTGAGTTTATTTTCATCTATGCAGAGATAAAACAGAAATATAGCCATAACAGTATTTATAAATGTTAATGTGGCCATGTTTCTGGGCAGCAGTGGGCCAATGTCAGGCAATAGATCATGATTAGCCTGAGTCAGTGGTTCTCAAAGTGTGGTCCCTGGACCTGGTACCTTTAAAAAGAGGTAAAGGGAAAGAAAAGAGAGTAGATATAAGAAAGGCAGGCATTTTACCCTCTGGGTCATTCTTTTGTTCCCTTCCTTCTCATCCATAGCTCATTAAACTAGCTAAAGCTTGACTATATTTGGACCTAGCCTGACATGGAGTATGAGTTAGAGTGCTTCTCAGAGTTTGCTCTCAGGGTTCCTTTGCGCCCTTACCAGTTGTTAAGTACCCGAAGAGCTTTTGTTTGTATGGGCTATGTCTATAAACATTTGTTGTGCTAGAAATTAAAATTGAGAAATTTATTTTATTTTATTTTTTTTAAAGATATTATTTATTGATTTGACAGGGAGAGAGAGAGAGAGAGAAAGAGAGAGAGAGATCACAAGTAGGTAGAGAGGCAGGCAGAGAGAGAGGGGGAAGCAGGCTCCCCGCCAAGCAGAGAGCCCGATGCGGGACTGGATCCCAGGACCCTGAGATCATGACCCGAGCCAAAGGCAGAGGCTCAACCCACTGAGCCACCCAGGTGCCCCCAAATTGAGAAATTTAAAAATATTTTTTAATTAATTAAAAAAATAAGCCCATTATGTGTTCACCTAAGTAGAATTTTTTTGTGGAACAACTGTATCTTCTAAAACAAAAATATCAGTGAGGAAGGAGACATTGTCTTCTATGTTTGCAGATCTCTTTAATCTCTAGCTTAATGGAAAACAGTTGGACTCTGTATCTGCTGTTGCAGTATGTTGCAATAGTACATGTTATATAGCCTCCGGAAAGTTCTCTGTCTCCTACTCAAAGAATGAGAGTGAACTAGGCAAATAACGTCTTACTCTTATTGTAAAAATAGCTTTGACCTTGTGGACCTTCAGGGGGGACCTCAGACCATACTCCAAGATCTGTTGATTTAGGGATTTCTTCTAATATTTTTCTTCTTTGTTTTATAATTTGACTTTCCCTTGGCCACAAAAAAAGACTAATTCTAGAACTAGAAATAAATGGTATAAAACTCAAATATGTCTGTGCTGGTTATCTCTTGCTGTCCCTCCAGATATCCAGCTGTCCCTCTACCTTTCTCCCTTCTGCTCTGTGACTTGAGTGGATACTATTGATAGGCTACAGTACAGTTGGGTTTGGCCAAGGGGTAGCCCTGGCAGGAGATCAAAGGAAGAGAGGAGAGTGAGGCTGGGGTATTTATTACCGGGTGTCAGAATTCTTGACACAGGACTCTGCATGCAACTCTTTCTACGCACTGTTCCATGAACCCTTCCTACCCACATCCCTTCAGGCACAAGTATGATAATGTGTCTCCCTACTACTAGAGGTAGGGGATTAAACTGTATGATTTCTCTCTACCTTGCCTGCACCTTTGGAAATAGTCCCTTTATTACTACACCCTCCTCACTGTTTCTTGCCGAACTGTGACAAATGCAAGCTGAGAGAGCTATGGACCTTAAGGATAAGCTTCAGTTAAAGTACTGCCCGTGGCATTGTATCTACTTGATTTTAATGGAAGTTAGAAGGCTATAAAGTTCTGATGTCTCAGAACCAAAGATTTTTTTGTTTGTTTTTTAGACATTTTAATTAATTTATTTGACAGAGAGAGAGAGCCTAAGCAGGGGGAGTGGGAGAGGGAGCCTGACATGGGGCTCAATCCCAGGACCCCAGGATCATGAGCTAAGCTGAAGGCAGACGCCATTCCAACTGAGCCACCAAGGTGCCCCAGAGCCCAAGATCTTTAATGCCTTGGGAAAGAAAGGGCTGTGTTCATTGAGGACCCACTGGAGTCTACAAAGACTTCTTGCCTTTGCCTCTGCTTGAGCTTAGTTCCTTCCTTTCTTTTTTCCTTCCCTTCCTTTTTCTTTCTTCCCCTTCCTTCCTTCTTTCCTTCCTTCCATCTCTCCTTCCTTCCTTCTTTCTCTTTCTCCCTTTCTTCCTCTTTCTTTCTTTCTAGATTTTATTTATTTATTTACAAAGTAAACTCTATATCTACCGTTGGGCTTGAACGTACAATCCTGAGATCAAGTGTTGCATACAGTACCGACTGAGCCACCCAGGCGCCCCAGCTTGATTTTCTTTTCTTTTCTTCTTCTTCTTTTTTTTTTTTTTTTAAAGATTTTATTTATTTATTTGACAGAGAGAGAGATCACAAGTAGGCAGAGAGGCAGGCAGAGAGAGAGAGGAGGAATTGATTTTCTTTTCATCTGTGCAGAGATAAAACAGAAATATAGCTGCAAAAATACTTTTTTTTAAGATTTTTTGTTTTATTTATTTGACAGACAGAGATCACAAGTAGGCAGAGAGGCAGGCAGAGAGAGAGGAAGGGAAGCAGGCTCCCTGCTGAGCAGAGAGCCCAATGTGGGGCTTGATACCAGGACCCTGGGATCATGACCTGAGCCAAAGGCGGAGGCTTTAACCCACTGAGCCACGCAGGCGCCCCACAAAAAATAAATTTATAAAATTTATAAATGCTAACATGTCCATATGTCTGGACAGCACTAGACCAATGCCAGGCAGTGGATCCTGATTAGCCTAAGTCAGTGGTTTTCGAAGTGTAGTCTCTGGACCAACAGTAGCTGCAGAGTTAGAAGGAATTTGTTAGAAAGGTAAATGATCAATTCTTGACCAGAGATCTACTGGATCAGAAACTCTGGGGGTGGGGCCTAAGAATCCTTGTTCCCATAAGCCCTCCAGGGGATCCCGATGCTTGGTAAGTTGGAGAACCTTTACTCTCAGAAACTCATAACATCACAGTTCTCTAAGTTGCAGGCCTCCCTTACAGCTAGGGGTGGTCATGTGATTCCCTCTTGCCCTACTGCCTTCAACTTAGGCACCTTTTTTTTTTTTTTAAAGATTTAATTTATTTATTTGACAGAGATCACAAGTAGGCAGAGAGGCAGGCAGAGAAGAGAGGAAGCGAAGCAGGCTCCCCGCTGAGCAGAGAGCCCGATGCGGGGCTCGATCCCAGGACCCTGAGATCATGACCTGAGCCGAAGGCAGAGGCTTTAACCCACTGAGCCACCCAGGTGCCCCCCCCTTTTTTTTTTTAAGATTTTATTTATTGGGGCACCTTCGTGGCTCAGTGGGTTAAAGCTTCTGCCTTCAGCTCAGGTCATGATCCCAGAGTCCTAAGATCAAGTTCCGCATTGGGCTCTCTGCTCCAAGGGAAGCCTACTTCCCGCCCCCCGCCCCTGCCTGCCTCTCTGCCTACTTGTGATCTCTGTCTGTCAAATAAATGAATAAAATCTTAAAAAAAATAAAAAAATAAAGATTTTATTTATTTATTTGAGAGAGAAAGAGAGAGTAAGAGAGACCATGAGGGGGGAGAAGGTCAGAGGGAGAAGCAGACTGCCTGAGGAGCTGGAAGTCCCACAGGGGACTCAGTCCCAGGACTCTGGGATCATGACCTGCACCGAAGGGAGTGGGTTAACCAACTGAGCCACCCAGGTGCCCTCAACTTGGGCATCTTACCAGAAGCTGTAGTAACCATCCTGCAATCTTGGGGCAATAAGGTAATTGTAGAAGCACTGACCCTGACATTACTGCTCACCTCCAAACTTCTTGTTAGGTGAAAGAAAATGGCACCCACACCCTCCTGTACTTTAAGCCACTGTTTAGGTTTCCTGTCAGCCAAACATACTTCTCATTTTGTGACATGGTTTATAAAAAAAAAACCTGTCCCCTCATGATTATAAAAACTTTAAACAATATTTTAGTGTTGAAATAAGTGTTAAATATGGAGCAGAGGGCAACATTCTTATGGATTTTTAAGATAGTTTTTAGCCTGTGTGGCCTAATTCTTGCCATATCCCAGATACATTGGGATAAAAGGGCTTTTGTCCTGAAGAGCTCTCTGGAGCTGTTTGAGACAAACTTTTAATAGAAACTTTAAATGAAAGTTTTTTTTAAAATTTTATTTATTTATTTGTTAGAGAGAGGGAGAGAGCAAGCACAGGCAGACAGAGTGGCAAGCAGAGGCAGAGGGAGAAGCAGGCTCCCTGCCAAGCAAGGAGCCCGATGTGGGACTCGATCCCAGGACGCTGGGATCATAACCTGAGCCGAAGGCAGCTGCTTAACCAACTGAGCCACCCAGGCGTCCCTAAATGAAAGTTTTAAATGAAACCATGTTGTGGTTTCATTAAAATCAGGGTTGAGGCTTTCTAAGAAAGTAGTGGTGGTCAATGAAAAGGAAAAGTTATATGGGTTGTTTCCCTCACCTTAAGCAATCTGACACTAACTACCTAGAGTTAGGGCCGTTCCCACAGGTTAGGGGCTCAGGCCCACAGAACTGTCCCTACTTTCAGAGGCCAATCATAAGTCCCAGGTTGGGACCTGTTCTACTGACCACCCAGGTATAAATGGGGATTCCCATAACCCATTCCTCAGGGTTGATAATTTTTCTAGAACTGTTCTCAGAACTCCGGAAAGCACTTTACTTACTATGATCAGTTTATATAAAGGGTAGAACTTGGGAACAGCCAAATGGAAGAGATACATAGGGCGTGCTATGTGGGAAGAGGCATAGAGCTTCCCTGGCCTCACTGAGATCACAACCTTCTCAGCACCTCAGTGTGTATGTATACCACCCCAGGAGTTCTCCAAACCCAGTCATGTAGGGTTTTTTGGGGGCCTTCATCACATAAGCATGACTGATTACATCACTGGCCATTGGTGATTAAGACCATTTCCATCCCTTTTGCCCTCCCCAGAAGTAGGGAGTGAGGCTGAAAGTTCTGACCTTCTCATTACATACTTGCTTCCTCTGGCAAGCAGCCATCCTCTATGAGTTCCCTCATCAGCATAACTTCAGGGGTTCAAAAAGGTTTCTTATGGGGTACGAGGCTGGCTCAGCATGTTACTCTTGATCTCAGGGTCTTGAGTTCAAGCCCCAAGTTGGGCCTACAGCTTACTTTAAAAAAAGGTGGCACTTCTTATGAACAACAAAAATGCTCTCCTTGGGACGCCTGGGTGGCTCAGTTGGTTAAGCGGCTGCCTTCGGCTCAGGTCATGATTCCAGCGTCCTGGGATCGAGTCTCACATCGGGCTCCTTGCTCGGCAGGGAGCCTGCTTCTCCCTCTGCCTCTGCCTGCCACTCTGTCTGCCTATGCTCGTTCGATCTCTCTCCCTCTCTCTCTGACAAATAAATAAATAAAATCTTTAAAAAAAAAAAATGCTCTCCTTACCCCTATCTCCTTACCCCTATCTCCTTACTCCTAAAATGATGAGGATTTTAGAAGTTCTCTGCCAGGAACTGGGATGAAGATTAAATATATGTTTCTTATTATATCACAATATCATAGCTAATTAATTTCAAAGGCAGAAGTGCCTATTATTTACCTGATTATTAGTACCTAATTCACAGTGAATGCTTAAGAAGTATTTGTAGAGTGGAAATGGTGAAAAAAAATTTTTTTTATGAAGAAAACAGGTTGATCAATGGAATATTTCTAGTGGTTAAGAGGGGGAGTGGATCAATCTGCTGAAATTGGACTACTTGACGTGTGATACCCAAGCTCCCTATCAGAGAGTCCATAATGGCCTGCACGTAACAGGCATATAAATATGCTGAATGAATACGTGAACTTTCTTATTGGACATATACAAATTATGATTCAACTGTGATAGCCAATGTATTAGGTATTATTGTTTGCCACATCCTGTTTCATCTTTATAATAATTACATGAAGTAGGCAGAGTACTTCAGAGTATAGGCAGAGATTATCAAGTGTGGGTTCAGGATTCCAGCAAAACTGAGGCACCCCAAACTTGGAGACCATTGATACCTAATATTTTATTTAAAAAAGAATACCAGGAGTGCCTAGGTGGTGGCTCAGTCAGTTGAGTTTCTGACTCTTGGTTTCAGCTTCATGTCAGGACCCTTGGGATCATGACCTGAGTCGAAACCAAGAGTCTTCAACTGAGCCACCCAGGCACCCTCAAATAAATAAATCTTTAAAAAAAAAAAAAAAGATTTATTTATTTTATTTGCGAGAAAGAGACTGCACACGTGTGGGGGGAGGGGCAGAGGGAGAGAATCTTCAAGCAGATTCCCCTCTAAGCACAGAGCTCCACATGGGGCCCAATCTCATGATCTTTGAGATCATGACCTGAGCAGAAACCAAGAGTCCACCGCTCAACCCACTGAGCCACCCAGGTGCCTCAACAAATAAAGGCACCTTTATTTGTTTATTTATTTGTTTATTTATTTTTTTAAAGAAAAAAAAGAAAAATAGGGGCACCCTCTGGGCTCAGTCAGTAAACGTCTGACTCTTGGGTTTCAGCTGGGATCATGATCTCAGGGTCGTGAGACAGGGCCCCACATCAGGATCCATGATTCTCTCCCTCCCTCTGTCCCTACCCCACTCAAGATGGTGTGTAATCTCTCTCTCAAATAAATAAACAAAATCTTAAAAAAATAAAAAGGAACACCAGCGTATGAAAGCCAACACTGGAAAAATCAGAACTTTTTCTATATTACATTTAGTACTGTTTCCACTATCTTTTGGAAAGTGCTTTGCATTATTAGCAGCATCTAAAGCTCTTTATCTGGCTTCAGAAGAATTTGTGAGTCCTATTTACAGAACAATAAAACTAGACTCAGTGCTTAGCCTAGCTGCATTCACACAGTAATGGAGCCCCCTGTGATGGCAGTCAATGTTTGTGATACATTGTATGTTTATGATGGCACACACCAATTTGCCTTTTAAATTTCTGAGTCTTATTGGGCCTTCTTTATTGGTTTGGAGTTTTAATCAAATAAAGCATACCTAACACCTAAATTTAACCTAAGTGTGTTTTGATCCCTATTGTATTCTTAGCCCCTAGAACAGTATTCAGTATATCTATATTTTTAGTGACTGAAAGAATGAATGATGTGCAATCATCAGCCCACCTAAATGACTGTGCTTTGTATTAGTTTCAGGGTCAACCAAGGGAAAGTAGGAAATCAGGCAGATCAAGAAACTTCACTGATGCCCTACTGAGATTGCCTGAATTCTTAAGACCAGGTCCTACAACGTCTCCACTTTTATGATCTTTAGATTGCTATTTTGAAAGCTGGGATCCTAGACTCCTTTTGTCGTATATAAAGTGTGTCAGACAAAGGAGAGTGATTTAAGGGAATGTATTCTATAAGCTATTTAAGAAATATTTCCTAAGAACTGATACTGATAGTAAATGGGACAAAAGAAAGGCATAGTCTAAGGGCCTACTTGTTTTTCTTCTTTATTGTTTTCCCTCCCTGCATGAAGAAGACGGGAAACTAAATTTTAGTCTATGCTATCTCCATTACCTGTACTAGAGGATCTCAGTCATGGGTGTGAATAAAACACATCTGGAGAATTTAGAAATTCATCTTTCTAAGTTTTGTTTTGGGAGTCCCTGATATTACAGGTGTGAGTAGACCCAGGGATCTGCACCCTGGGTGATTATGGCGCTGGTCGTCCACTCACCCTACTGTGAAAAAACCCACTATCGTTATGCAAATTTGGGGACGAGATGAAGAAAATCTGAAGTACAATCAAGTCTTTATTTCTGCCATCCTCACCATGGCCTGGCCAATTCCTAAATTTGCCCTTATTCCTAAAACATCCACTAATCGCCTAATCAGAGTGGCACTCTGCTGGGTCTTAGCTTAACTTGTCTGTCCAAACCAGTTTACACAAAAGTGTGAACTCCTTTAGCAGGGCACTTTTAGCAGGGGGAAAAAAAAGTATCCTAAGGTGTTAGAACACTTTCATTATACTAAAGTTTTGTTTCTTTGGCGAGGAATTAATCTGCAATACCTGTTAGTCTAATTCGGTTGCTGACGGAATGCTGTCCACGTCCCTCTTCTGACTATTGAATCATTCCTTCTAGACTCACACTGTTCTTTGTGAAGCCTTCTTCGATAAACTTACCCACAGGGACGATCCCTTATGTCACCACCGTCCATTGCATGTTTCAGTGGTAACACCTACCATCTTGTAGTGGGATTGCCTAATTTAGTTTTGTAGCTCCAGTTCCAGGAACAGTGCCTGCCAAATAGCAGGCGCTCAATAATCGTGGAACGAACGAATGAATGTCAAAGACTACGCCGAGAGTTTTAAAAATCAATGTTGACTAAGAAACAAAACACGGAAATGTCAGGGGCTGAATGCCAGGCATGGCAGGCCTAGGAAAAATAAAAATAACCCCTAACGGCACAGCGTCCTCTTAAAGGGATCACCTGTTCCATTTTCTCACATCGCTTTCCAGCGTCTCCTGACACCCCAATTTCCCGCTCACTAACTCATTCCCTTCCCTACTGTGGACAGGTCAGGCAGGTAGCCCGGCTCAGCAGCTCTGATTGGTCGGCGATGATTTCATTGTTAAGACACATCCGGGCTTTTTCCCTCACCGCAACACCTCCCCCAGAGCCCTGCGTTCCGAGCTTCCCTCTCCCGCGTACGCCCCACCCGTTGGCTGAAGCAAAACAACTGCCTCTCCCCGGACCCCTTCTTATCCTTCCCTGCACCATCCCTTCCAGTCTCTACGCCGAAGAGAGGCGTTTATGTCCTCCAATGAGGGCCTAACAGGACTTTGTTAGCCAATCAGCAGCTAACCCCCTGTACCTCCGGGTGGGACTAGGCTTCCACACCTATAACCGGACAGCGCGTTGGCTCTTTCATGGCGCTTCTTTCACGCACGGCTTAGAGGTCAAAAATAAAGGGGCATGGTTCTCGTAGGACGGGAAGGATCCGCACACACTCTGGATTTGACCGTTTTCGAAGACTAGCCAATCGCGATTTGGATACTTCCCCGCCTTTTGCGCGTTCATTTGAAAAAAGCCAGTGTGACGGACTTGGAAATTGGTTCAGTGACGGACACGCACGGAAAGCCAATGATTAAGGGCTCGGGTCACCCTCTAGACCAATAAGAAAAGAGAATCGCTAGGGCTCGGTCTTTGCGAGGCGGAGTGCAGGTGGGCGTTATTTGATTGATGGCGATCTTTACTTATGGCTGTTAGGGTGGGTTGGTCCCTAACGCCCAGAGGCGGGGCTGAGTGAAGTAAATGGTAATGAAGGGTTGGGTCTCACTCAGTGGGCGGTGTTTGATGGATAGTTGACCTTGCCAATTGAAGGTGGTCACTGATGCCCAATGGGAAATTAGGATCTGAGAGGCGGGGCATTGTGGGCGGGGAAAGCTAAGTACCAAGGTACAGAGCAGCCGAAGTGGGAGGGAGGCTGGTGATTGACGGGTCGCCTAGCCAACCGGATGCAGCGAGAGGCTGCACCGTCCCAATGGGTGGGAGCTGGGGGCGGGGCTCGCCGAGGGGCGGGGAGGACGGGGTGCAGGGAGGGGGTTGCAGAAGGAGCGGAGCGGCTGCTGCTCAATGGCGGAAAAGCCGCCGGTGCTCTGACCGCCTGGTCCCCCTAGCAGTTGCGGGGGAGTTTCCTGCCGGCGCGGCTGGAGTCTCTGTTTCTCAGGGTTCGGTGGCTGGAAGATGCTCCAGAGAGACGAGGCTGCGGCGGAGGAGGTGGCGGCGGCCGAATCGGCAACGGCGCTAGGGTGGAGAGAAGGCGGCAGCGGCGGCGGCGGCGGCGTGCGGGGCCCGACGGTGTAAACAGCCCCGGAGGCGGCGGAGGCGGTGGCCGAGACCCTGACGGGGAAGAGGCGGCTGAGGCAGGGTCGCGCCTGGGTCGGAAGCCCGAGCTGAGTGCAGCAGGGGTTCTCTGCGGCGGGCGAGAGCGGACGCCCTAGACCTCGCTTCCCTCCCTCGCCCCAGGTAAGGCCGCTCGGCGCCCCGCCGCAGGGGAAACGGCTCGCGGGTACCGCCGAGGCCCCGCACTGTTTACGGGGTGCCGCCGGGCCACGGTCGCGGGCCCTGCTTGCCTTATTTGCCTCTTCTGCGGTGGAGCCTGGGGGAGCAGAACGCCGGGCCCGGCTCCTGGGTAGGCCCCTTCCCCAGCTGCCGCCTCCGCGCTCGGCCGAGTCTGGGAGAGGCTCGGGGCAGGGAATTTTACTTTGCTCCAGCGCCTGGAAGTAAACTGCTTTCCCCGTTCTCTTCTCCAGTCCGCGAGCATCTCTTTGAAACCGAAACACCGGGGCCACCCCAGGCTTTAACTCATCCCTTCCTGGATCGTGCTTATTCGAAAACCTTACCTTTCCCATTTGTTTCCTCATCAGTTTCTGCCCCCCTCTCCGCTCCACTTCACTTCCTTGTTAAATCGTCTTTCTCGCTCTTCTGTCTGTACGTCTCACCACCACCTTCCTTCTTAGTGGCTTTAAATCGCTTCTTTTCTTAGCCGACTCTGGGCTTCTCTTCCCTTTCTTCTCCAGCGATCCTTTCCGGATGTCATTCTTTTTAACAGAGAAGTTTTTAAATGAAACTTCTACCGCCAGTAATCCAAATCTCCCAGACACCCTTTAAGAGTAGACTTACCAGGTTTTTGCAGCAGATCAGTTTTTTTTTTTAACTGAGCCTAATATCCTTAAGAACAAAAGAAGAAAAAACAAAACAAAACAACAACAAGAAAACCAGGTTGTATTCTTAAACGTCAGATGTGAAAATGATACCGAGGTAATTTTTAAAAAGAGGGGCTCAGTGAATGTAGAAAATAGTTATTTCATTTTTTAAGTTGCCTGACCTCTAATGTCGGATTTAGCAGATCTAGAACATTTGCCCATCTTAGTTGGCAAAATTACTTCTTAAGCATTTGATAACCGGCCCAGATTCATCTCTATTCAAGTCGGCTTAAAAACAACGTGAAAACTTTAAAAAGATATTTTATGAACTAACTAGGAAGCTGTTTTCATGAAGTCACAGTTAAAGACCTTTTAAAATAGGCTCCACATGTTTAATGTATCAAAATAAAGTTGGCAGGAGTCTTGTAAAAGGATTATTTAGGAATTTGAGTAGTCTTAGTGATATGTAGCTATTTTGGGAAAAACATTCTTTTTCTGTTAACAAACGTTTACAACTGTGATGTGAGAATTACTGAGGCTTATTGTGGGATTAACACAGGAACTCATTTTATTTGAGCTACTGCACGGATGTAGAAGTGGTAGATTGTTCGGATCAGATAGTGTGTCGGTACATTCTGGGAGATGGAGAAACATGCCATCCACACTGAATGTTAATGGACATTATTTCATTTACTTTGTTGTGTAATAGCAAAGTTCCTAGTGTTGGCCTCCTTTTTAATAGAGCATTTCTAAATAGAGACAGGTTATTCTAATTATTATAGTCTTTTCCAGGTGTACAAGCTTTAAAAAATATGAAGTTATACTATTAAAATGAAAATTTTTAAAGATGTTTTTGTGGGCCTCTTGAATGGGCAATGTGTTGTTTCAATTGAACTTTTAAATTTAGTATTTAGAACAGTTTTTTTGGTCAGCATTTTTTTTCAGGGATAATTCTGATTTTTACTGGGCTTTTTTGTTTTTCAGTGAGTTATTTTCTTTTAATGGTGTTTGTGTTATTCCCTTCAGTTTTGCTCTCATAAAGTCTTATCACAGTTTCTACAGTGGCTCTCTATGTTGCTTTATCAACATGAAATAGTATTTTTATGTGATCTAAGATCTCCCAGTTTTTGCACATTATCCTTTGAATTTCTTTATGTTGTAATTATTCTCTTAGAAGTGACCAGTGAAGCTTTCAGCACCTGTTTTCTCATACCAGGTGTCTGATTTCTGTGAAGATCCCAGGAATGGGTGAAAGCTGGTCTGATAGTCGTGACAATAAATATTATTTTATGTAAGTAATTAACATGTTCTAATTACCAAATCCCTTAATATTACATCATCTGAAGGAATGGTATGTCTAAATAGCTGTGCTTCTAAGAATATCTGATTCACAAGTTGAAAAGGTCAGAAAAAGTAGTTTTCTCGTGAAAATTTATTTTCCTATCATGTACATTTTTTACGAAGTCTTTGGAATTAAAATTTGATGCCAATAGATTCTTGGCACTCTAGGAAGTGAAGAATTTGCCATAGTGTAGTTCAGTGATTGCGGAGATTGATTACAGTTGTTTCGTCATTGGCTCAGTTTTAAACATGCCCTTGTAAATGAGTTGGTAAACATTTCTTTTTATTACACATGATATTGACAGTGAATCCCCTCCCATTGGTGTTAGTTACACATATTATCTACATTGTATGAAAACTTGTATGTTACATGTTAACTATTTTAAAGTATCTTGTGACATTACCTAGGCTAAAAGTAGTAAAATAGTATAATTCTAACTCCATAGTAGTCTTTCATAAGATGTAAGTGCTCTTTCATAAGATAAGGTGAATAAAATTAACTTATTAAAATATAACGTATTTTACTTTTTCTGTGAACTGTGCCTTTCACAGTTCACTGATTTTAAGAAAAATTTAGTTGGGAAACAACTGACAGTGTCAGAGTTAGAATAATTAAACTTTTTTTAAATTCCAGAATTTGAATAACAATTCAAGTAATAATCATAAAATATAAAATTATGGTTAGTGGTAAGATAATTTGGGGGAATATGGGTACTTCTGGATATCCATTGTGTTTTTTTCTACATTGTATTTGAGTCTTCTTATTTTTTTCTTAGCTAATTTTAGAATTTGGGTTGAAACCAAATAATGGTTCTCAGATACTAGGTAGACCCTGGAAATGTAGTCTGGCTACTTTCCATCCCACTGTTCTGTACTCAGACTAAATGGTGAAGGGAAATAGGGTAGATTTGGGGAATATTGGTTTTTGTATTTTTTGCTTGACTTTAAAATTTGTAAAATGACAGGGCCTGTCATCTTCTACCAACTGATCTAACAAGTATAGCTGAAGAAAAAAGTACTTCATAATCTTTGTTTTATCCTTATTTATGTTGATGATACTTGTTATAGCAAAACATTGATTTAAAAGAAAATAATTTGATCTTCTAGAGTAATTTAAGTATGCTAATATCTCTGATTAGCCATTTTGAAAAGAAACATTTTAATGTGGTTTAACTTCTTTGTGGAGACTGGACTTGAGTTACACTTTTTTTTTTTTTTTTTTTGGTAAAGATTTTATTTATTTGACGGAGACAGAGAGGGAGCACGAGCAGGGGGGAGTGGGAGAGGGAGAAGCAGGCCTCCCGCTGAGCAGTGAGCCCATGGCTGGACTGGACCTCCATGTGGGGCTGGATCCCAGGACGACCTGAGCTGAAGGCAGATGCTTGACTACTGAGTGCCCCTGAGTTGCACTTTTCGGTGTTTTAAGCTATATCCTCTCCTTCCCCCAAAGAAAACCACCATTTAGACTAACCTGAGTTACTTGATCAGGTAGTTGAATCAATATTATGATAAAATGGGGCGCCTGGGTGGCTCAGTGGGTTAAGCCTCTGCCTTCGGCTCAGGTCATGATCTTGGAGTCCTGGGATCAAGCCCCGAATTGCATCCTCGGCTTCACCTTCTCCCTCTGCCTACTTGTGATCTCTCTCTCTCTCTCTGTGTGTCAAATAAATACAATCTTTTTTTTTTTTTTTTAAGATTTTACTTATTTATTTGACAGACAGAGATCACAAATAGGCAGAGGCAGGCAGAGGAAGGGAAGCAGGCTCCCCGCCAAGCGGAGAGCCCAGTGCAGGGCTTGATCCCAGGATGCGGAGATCATGACCTGAGCCAAAGGCAGAGGCTTAACCCACTGAGCCACCCAGGTACCCCAAATAAATACAATCTTTAAAAAAAAAAAAAAAAAGGTCTTTACTAAATTCTTCATGGGATGGATTTTTCCATAAGTGTAGTCTATATGTGGTAGTTTAATTTCTCAGATTTTATAAAGATCATTAAATTTTGTTTTTGCATCATCTAGCAGCCTAGAAAACAAATACCATAAGGTAGCTAATTCTTTTTTTTTTTTTTTTTTTAATTTTCATTCAAACTTCAGGGTGTGTTATTATATCTCCTTTTCAGTTTAATGTTAATAACAGACATAAACATTTTGCTCTGGGTTTTGGTAAGTCATGACATAGAGGAGTTCTCAAGTAAATATTTTTCTTTTAGCTACAGCTGACTTGTGACCACATCTACAATATCTTATTTCTTGGCATGACATATACCTTTTATAGTGATACCCTTTGTTTGTTACAACTTATTTAACGTTAAGAACCCAATAGTTTAGGGGTGCCTGGATAGCTCAGTTGTTAAGCATCTGCTTTTGGCTCTGGTCAGGATCTCAGGGTCCTGGGATCGAGCCCCCCCCATCGGGCTTCCCCCTTGGTGGTAAGCCTGTTTCTCCCTCTTACACTCCCCCTGCTTGTGTTCCCTCTCTCACTGTGTCTCCCATTATCAAATAAATAAATAAAATCTTTAAAAAAAAGAACCTAGTAGTTTAACAGTCAGTTGTGGTATTTTAACTTGTTCATATATTTAGACAAATTTAATGTAGTTTGTAACATTTAAAGCACAGTTTACCAATTTAAAGCTTTTTTTCATTTACTCGTTTAATATTAATTTATTAAAAATGGATTCAGGTTTCTTTCTCTCTCTCTTTTTTGAGTATGTTGAAATATCAGTATAAAATTACTGGCTTTAAATTGATTTCTTTCTGAAAATTAAAGACCTTAAAGTTTGGAAACATAACCTTTGAACGAAAGAAGACTATTAAATACATGGTCTGATATTAAGAGGAGAGAAAGAGAAGAACCTTGGAAGACTTTTAAGGAACTTGTCTCACTTTTAGAGATGGGACCATTTATTGGCAGGGGTATAGTCAGGATAAGACCTGTGTGTAGTGTTACTGTGCTTTTTGTCTACATAGAGTGGCCCCCACTTCAAAATAGGTTGTGTAGGTTAAGTGCATTTGTGTGCCAGAAACGTGAAAAATCTTTTCCTTTGTGGGAAACTATTTTTAAATGTGGTTATTATTAGGTATAATCAAGTGTGTAATATA
Source organism: Taxidea taxus jeffersonii (assembly GCA_003697995.1). Lineage (NCBI taxonomy): Eukaryota > Metazoa > Chordata > Mammalia > Carnivora > Mustelidae > Taxidea > Taxidea taxus. Next base: position 22,369 of record ML102876.1, read on the forward strand.
AAAAGAAACTAAGTTTTTTTTTTAATAAATAGTGTAGGCCTGAGAAGCAGGTGTGATAAAAGATAGAGTAATTTGTGAAGTTCTGAAGGATTTCAAAACACTTTAAACCTTGAGAGTAATGTCAGTGATTCTTAAGTCTAACTGCATTTTATTTTCTTGGTGTAGGTATGTATAAGTGCACTCTTAACATGGAAAAGGGATAGTTAATAGGTGTCCTTAGAAGTAGGGGAGTCTAGGAGTGCCCATATCAGTATGGATACTTACCCTCTCTTGGGAAAGAATGTTTCTTTTCCTCTTCTCATTAAAGCATTCAGTTCTGAGTTAATGAACTAGTATTATCTATAAAATACAGGTGACCCTTTGTCCCTTACAAAGAGGAAATAATGAACTCAAAGCAACTCTAAATGATCAAGTTCAGATATGAGCAGCTTTTACTTACTGTAGGCTACCAGCCCACTGAGAAATAAAGAATTCCACATATTTAATAGTAATAGTATTTAGTCTATAGCCACCCCATCCTCATCCATTATCTTGGCATTCCCTGGGTGCCTTCTAACATGCAAGGCACCATTCATGGCTGAAGACTGAACAAAACAGACAAAAATCCCTGCCCTCATAGGTTTTATATTCTGATATCAAGCACACTGCCTCAGTTTACATTACAACTGTGCTCCCTTTGTGGATGACTGAAATCAGGAGTGGACAGTTTGGGATGTATGGTGTTTTCTATACTACACTTAGATGCTGTGATTAGAGCTTGACTTTTTCTTTTAAGTAAGCTCTACATGCAATGTCGGGCATGAACTCACCACCCTGAGCTCACAGTCATGTGCTCCACTGACTGAGTCAGTTGGGAGACCCTAGAGCTTTACTATTTATTTATTTATTTATTTATTTATTTATTTATAAAGATTTTATTATTCATTGGACAGAGAGAGATCACAAGTAGATGGAGAGGCAGGCAGAGAGAGAGGAGGAAGCAGGCTTCCCACTGAGCAGAGAGCCCGATGCGGGGCTCGATCCCAGGACCCCGGGATCGTGACCTGAGCCGAAGGCAGAGGCTTAACCACTGAGCCACCCAGGCGCCCCTACTATTTATTTATTTTTAAGCAGGCTCTCCCTGCCCAGTATGGGGCTTGAACTCATAGCCTTGAGATCAAGAGGCAGATACTTAATGACTGAGCCACACAGGCACACAGAGCATTACTATTTTTTTCTTTTTTAAAGATTTTATGTATTTATTTGACAGACAGTGAAAGAGGGAACACGAACGGGGGGAGGGAAAGGGGGAGAGGAAGAAGCAGGCTTCGCGCAGAGCTGGGAGCCTGATGTGGGGCTCGAACCCAGGACCCTGGGATCATGACCTCAGCTGAAGACAGACACTTAACAACTGAGACACCCAGGCACCCCTAGCATTACTTCATTTTTAGCAAAAGAGAGAGAAGAAAAATAAAAGAGGGAAGAGTTTTTCTGTAACTAGACAAAAAGTGATACATGGAAAGCTGGAAGTAGGAAGGGGGAAATAATTGTACCTAAGATTAAAAGGTGAGCCAGAGAGAGAAAAGCGATCCCTGTATTGGGCATGAGGAAAGCTAGGGCGTTCAGGTGTTTCCCATTTACGGCCCAAGCTTGGGTAGATGAGTTCCTAGACAGGAAAATGGGAGAAGGTAGGATAATGGGAGCAGGGTAAACAGGACTTTTTTTTTTTTTTTAAAGATTTTATTTATTTATTTGACAGACAGAGATCACAAGTAGGCAGAGAGGCAGGCAGAGAGCGGGGTGGGAGGGGAGGAAGCAGGCTCCCCGCTGAGCAGAGAGCCCGATGTGGGGCTCCATCCCAAGACCCTGAGATCATGACCTGAGCCGAAGGCAGAGGCTTTAACCCAATGAGCTGCCCAGGCACCCTCAAACAGGACTTTTTAACAGAAAGACTGGTTTACATAATTTGGGATGCACATAGTATGTTGTCATTTATGTTTAGAAAAACGCAGTTGCTGTGTGTGTTCGTTGTGAGTATAACTGAAAGATTAGTGAGTGGTCATTAGTGTCTGGAAATACTGTCACTGATTTGTGACTGCTACTTCTGTTTTCTGGTTATTTGACAGTTCTGTTGAAGATAGCTGATGGAGAAAGTCTGTCCCAGTTTATTATGTTAAAATTGGTCTGTATATGTGTTACCGCTTCCTGTAATTCTGCAGCTGTGGTGTGTAACTAGAAGTTGTGCCTTTGTTTCTCTTGTGTTGTAAATTTCTGCATGAGGGTGTCTTGTTGCATGATATGAAGCAGATGCTTAGTTTTCTACTGTATGTAATATACCTTTCCTAGTGATGATCCAGTTTGGTAAAAATGTCTCTTCCTGAGTTTACACAAACATTGCACATTTAAGATAAGCATGAGAGATCTTTGATGTTTGTTTTTATCTTAATACATAATGGTCTTTTGCTTTCATTTGTGAGGCATTGAGTCAGACTCTCATGTGATCTTGCTTGCCCCAGTGAATTGAGATTTTTTTTTATCTTAAAGCAAATCAACTTGTGTTTATTTCAGGGCCTCGATATAAAAATGAATGCTGGTTCCATTCATGACCTAAGAGACTTCATTTTTAGGGCCCAAATGAAGCCTTCAAATTACTAGTTTCACTTTTAATATGTTTTTGTGACTTATTTATCACTTTTTTTTTTTTTTAAGATTTTTTATTTATTCATTTGACAGACAGAGATCACAAGTAGGCAGAGAGGCAGGCAGAGAGAGCGGGTGAGGAAGCAGGCTCCCTGCCGAGCAGAGAGCCCGACGCGGGGCTCGATCCCAGGACCTAAGATCATGACCTGAGCTGAAGGCAGAGGCTTCAACCCACTGAGCCACCCAGGCGCCCCTATCACTTTTATCAAAGTGCTGATGTGCTGAAGAATTTGAACTGGGTTTTTTTTTTTTTAAGATTTTGTTTATTTTATAGAGTGTGGGTGGGGGAGGGGCAGAGGGAGATGGGAAGCATCTCAGGCAGACTCTAAGCAGCATGCAGAGCCTGAGCCCATCGTGGGGCTTGATCCCATGATCCTGAGATCATGACCAGAGCCTAAACCAAGAGTCATTTGCTCACTCAACTGAGCGAGCTATACAGGCGTCCCAGAATTTGAACTTTCTGAATATATTAAATTTAGTGCTGTCAGACCAGGTTCACCAAGTTGTTCAGCATTTTTTTTTATTTTTTATTTTAAAGATTATTCATTTATTTATTTGACAGAGATCACAAGTAAGCAGAGAGGCAGGCAGAGAGAGAGGGAAAAGCAGACTCCCTGCTGAGCAGAGAGCCCGATGCAGGACTCAATCCCAGGACCCTGAGATCATGACCTGAGCTGAAGGCAGAGGCTTTAACCCACTGAGCCACCCAGGTGCCCCTGTTCAGCATTTTAGATTAGAAAACAAAACAAAGCCTTACTTGATAATCTTAAATTATCTCTTGTAACTGGTTTCATTGCTATAGTACAGAATTTTATTAAAGGTTTGTGGTTGTAGGTCCTAAATGTAAGGAAACTGAGTTTAATTTCTTGCTATTCATCTGTTCTCAAGTGTTTTGAAGCAGAATGTGAAAGTGAAATGGTAACTTTTGCCTTAATATATAGTAGTTTTCAGTTATACTCTTCTTTTTTGTTCTATGTCATCTAACTCTGCTTTGTGAGGGAGGTAGAAGTTTGGGAGGATTAGTGAGGATTTAGATTGTATTATTGCTCTTATCCAACATCTTGAGTTTTTTTCTCAGTGATAGGTTTCTGTCTTAGTTCAGCATATTTGCTCTTCTCTTGTGCTTTTGGTTTGTGTTGCCTTTTCTGCCTCTGTGATTTCTTTTCTTTCTTTTTTTTTTTAAAAGATTTTATTTATTTATTTGACAGGCAGATCATAAGTAGGCAGAGAGGCAGGCAGAGAGAGAGGGGGAAGCAGGCTCCCTGCTGAGCAGAGAGCCCGAGGTGGGCTTGATCCCAGGACCCCGAGATCATGACCTGAGTCGAAGGCAGAGGCCCAACCCACTGAGCCACCCAGGCGCCCCTGTCTATGATTTCTTGATATTTATTTAACTACAGGGTGGCCACCAGGTCTGGAAGCACAGATGGACAGACAATAAATGGTTTACTGATATTCCAGTACAGAATGTTAAAGTAATATCTGTTTTAGGACTTTCTGAACACCATGCAGACTGGAATTTTTTTTTTTTTAAGGTTTTTATTTATTTATTTGTCAGAGAGAGTGAGCACAGGGAGCCAGAGAGGCAGGCAGAGGCAGAGAGAGAAGCAGGCTCCCTGCCGAGCAAGGAGCCCGATGTGGGACTCGATCCCAGGATGCTGGGATCATGACCTGAGCCGAAGGCAGCTTCTTAACCAACTGAGCCACCCAGGCGTCCCCAGACTGGAATTCTTGTAGGTGGGTCTTTTGTTTTCTGTTGAGGCATATATTGCATGGGTAAATTTTGGAATCAAGTGTAAGGTATATTCTGAATAGAAAAGAGAAGTGATGCATAGTTAATTTTAGAGAGCTAGCTGGAATAACATTGACTCTGCATTTTTACGAGGACTGAAAGCAATCTAACAAAGATAAGTCTAAGATTTAATTCGTTGTCAGATATTTTTGCTAACAGTTTGGGAGATGCTATATAGCAGTAGCTTCAGGAGTTTACCAAATGAAAAATGGTTAGAGGAGTTGGCCAAGTGGTCATGACATTAGGAGAATATGTGTTTAGGCTGTAACTCTTATTTCAGAGTAATGCCTTATTAATAATAAAATCCTTCTTAGTCACATGTGAATGAAAACCATTCTATACCCATAGACCTAGGTGAGAATTAATTGTTCACAAACATGCATGAGGCTTCTTATCAACACATTTAAATATTTCTGAATTTTTGCTGCTTTATGCATTTAGGTAATGCTGTAGGGTGCTTAGCATAGTTTACTTGTTTGTGTTTTTAAGTGTATATTAAATGTAAGAAGACTTTATATTTGGAATGGCTTATATTTCTGGAAAAAGCTGCAAAAGGAGGGTGATGATTGGGAGCGTTGACATAAAGCCAGACTACATGGATTTGAATTCCTGTTCTGTCACTCCGTAAATGGGTAACTTGAAGCAGATTACTTAACTGTCTCTAAACCTCAGGTTTTCTCATTTGTAAAGTGAATGATAATATATGTTTATTTTTGTTTTATTTTTTAAAAGATTATTTATTTATTTATTTGACAGAGAGAGAGAGAGAAAAAGAGATCACAAGTAGGCAGAGAGGCAGGCAGAGAGAGAGGGGGAAGCAGGCTCCCTGCCGAGCAGAGAGCCCCATGCTGGGCTCCATCGCAGGACCCTGAGATCATGACCTGAGCCGAATGCAGAGGCTTAACCCACTGAGCCACCCAGGCACCCCCTTACAGAACGTTTTAATAGCATACTGAGTACCTATATACCCACCACTTAAATTCAACAGTATTTATATATTTTTTTACTATATTTGCTTCATATAAGCAAATATATATATTTGCTTTGCTGAATCATTTAAAAATAAATTATTTTTTCTCCTTCTGATACTTTACCTCTAAATACTTAAATATGAATCTCCCCCTAAAATGACATTTTCTTCCTACCTACAATACTGTCATCTTATGTAACACAATTATCTAATCCCCAATCCATAAGTAGATTTCCCCAGTTAGGTCAAAAATGATTTACGTAGCTTTTCCCTTCCACACCAAGGTCCAGTGAAGGATTGTGTACTATTATGCTACATTTACTCTTGTGTCTTAGTTCTCTTTTTTAAATTTAAACACCTACTTAAAAAATGACCCTCTTTTTGAAGAGACTGATTATCTTGTAATATACCCTATATTCAGAATTTGTCTGGTTGTTTCTTTGAGGTCTTTTTAAAAACTTACTCCTTTGTCTTCTGTAAGCTGTTAAATTAGAGCTAAAGACTTGAATTAAATTCAGGTTAAACATTTTGGCCAGGATACTAAATAGTTGATGCTGCTTCATATTACATCATGTCAGGAGGCACAAAATGCCTGTCACAGGATTAGTAGGGCTAAATTTGATCACAGGTGAAGTTGGTGATTGCTAGATGTCCCCATGAACAAGAAACATTATCTCTTTAGTGATTATCAGGTAAATTGTGGCATATTTTGTTACCATGCAAATTCATTTCTCCTTCAGAATTTTACTTCATGGATTTAGGTTTCTTTTTTCTTTTTTTCTTTTAAGATTTTATTTTTTAAGTAATTTCTCTGCCCAGTGTGGGGCTCGAACCCACCTCCCTGACATCAATCACATGTTATACCAACTGAACTATCCAGGCATCCTGTGATTTCTTTTTTGAATATGGATTTATCAGAGGTCACCTAACTATGGCTGATTGGGCAAATTTTGTTTTCCGCCTGCTTTGTAAATAAAGTTTTATTAGAACACAGTTATGCTCATTTGTTCACATAATGTCTGTGACTGCTTTCCTCTTTTTTTTTTTCTTTTAAAGATTTTATTTGTCAGAAAGAGAGTGAACACAAGCAGGGGAACTAGCAGGCAGAGGCAGAGGGAGAAGCAGTTTCCCTGCTGAGCAAGGAGCCTGATGTGGGACTTGGTCCCAGGACTCTGGGATCATGACCTGAGCCCAAGGCAGACCCTCAACCAACTGAGCCATCCAGGGGCCCCTGTGACTGCTTTCCCACTGATATGGCAGGTTGGGTAGTTGCAAAAGAAATCATATGGCCCTGCACAGCCCAAAATACTTATTTTTGGTTCTTTAAAGAAAAGTTTTGCTGAGCCCTGATTTAGTATGTTTGTATATAGTGTCCCCTTTTTCTCATTGTAATGGTAGTAGAGGTATAAATTGGTGTTTATATATTTGGTATTCACATAATTGGTTTTTATGTATAGTTTCTGCACCTTGATGTTGTTCAAGGTATGACTGCATCTAACATGGTGAAAATTGTGAAGTTTTTGCTTATATCTCTCAAACTGTAAAGTATGGTATTGTACGTGGTTCATCAAATCATATGTTAAAAGCACAGAGATATTTCAGATGTAAAAAATTTATAAAGAAAAATGAACACCGAAGTACCCACTATCCAGCCTAGTTTAGGATATAGGACATTCCAGCATACTTGAAACCCTCCTGTTACCCTTATAGATTTCATCCTTTCTTTCCTACTGTCCTGAATTTTGTGCCTGCCCTCATGTATATGATCTCTGTGTATGTATCTGTGTCTAAATAGCATATACTCTTACGTCAAGCTCTTAAAGAGATTTTATAGGTTTTGTGCGTGATTGTATATGGAATGTCTTTTCATAAAATTTGCTTTTTTCGCTTAACATTTTTGTGAAGTTCTTCCTTGTTGCTCTGTTCCTCTCTTTCTAATAGTATTGCATATGTATTGGATACATATTATAGCATATTTAGTCTAGTCTCTTTGGATGGACATTTGGATTATTTTTGTGACTGTAAACGATGGTGTTAAAATGTACTTTACAGGGGTGCCTGGGTGGCTCAGTGGGTTAAAGACTGCCTTCAGCTCAGGTCATGATCCCAGGGTCCTGGGATGGAGCCCCGCATCAGGCTCTTGGCTCAGCAGGGAGCCTGCTTCCTCCTCTCTCCACCTGCCTTTCTGCCTACTTGTGATCTCTGTCAAATAAATAAATAAAAAATTTTAAAAAATGTACTTTACATGTCTTTTGATATATACATATGTGTGAGAATTTCTCTAGAGCACATATTTAGGGGTATAACTGCTGAATTGTAGGCTTTTCTCATTGTACAACCTACCAAGGTATTTCCAAAATTCTCTCCAAAGTGGCTGTAGCAGTTTATGCTCCCACCAATGGTATACAAGTTTCTGTTGCTCTAGATTAATATCAGACTATTCTACATAAATACAACATTGGCCATACATGTAACTTAAATTTTTCTTTTTCTTTTTCCTTTTTTAAAATGTTTTATTTATTTATTTGTTAGAGAGAGAGCGAGCGAGCACAGGCAGACAGAGAGGCAGGCAGAGGCAGAGGGAGAAGCAGTCTCCCTGCCGAGCAAGGAGCCCGATGTGGGACTCGATCCCAGGACGCTCCGAGCCGAAGGCAGCTGCTTAACCAACTGAGCCATCCAGGCGTCCCTCTTTTTCTTTTTTTTTAAAGATTTTGTCAGAGAGAGAGCACGCACAGCATAACTTAAAATTTTTTAGTAGCCACGTTAATAAAAAGGAGCAGGTGAAGGTAATTTTAATAATATATTTCATCTAGTATATTGAAGAAACCATTTCAGTATGTAAACAGTAAAAATTAATGAGGTGTTTTTGCATTTTTTAAATTCTTTGAAATATGGTATGTATTTTATACTTACCAGGATATCTCAGTTTAGATTAGCCGTGTTTCAAATTATTACTAGCCACTGTGGGCTATATCAGACAGCATAGCTCTGTGTCCTTGTCTGCATTTGGTATTGGGAATTATTTTTCTTCAATCTGATGAGAGAAACCCTGTTTCCTTGTGACTTTAATTTTGCATTTTCCTATTAGTAAATTTGCATTTTCCTATTACTAGTGAGGGTGAGCATTCTCATATGTTTAGTGGCCATTTGAAAATTTCTTCCTGTGTATTTGCTAGTATCATTTGTTTTTTT
>ML102876.1:31008-48743 GCA_003697995.1 Taxidea taxus jeffersonii
TGGGTGTGGAGATTGCTTAAAAAGAAAACCTTTACCCCCCCCCCCCCATTTTTAACCTAAAGGTAGTTTTGAAATAACTTCAAAAATAATTTGGATTGAAGTAAATGTTTGGAATGGTCATACTTGAATAGTAACATAGGGGGGGTGATTGCTTTATTCTTTCTTTCTTTATTTATTTGACAGACAGAGACCATAAGTAGGCAGAGAGGCAGGCAGAGAGAGGAGGAGGAAGCAGGCCCCCTACTGAGCAGAGAGCCCGATGCGATGCGGGGGGCTCCATCCCAGGACCCTGGGAATATGACCTGAGCTGAAGGCAGAGTCTTTAACCCACTGAGCCACCCAGGTGCCCCTGATCGCTTTATTCTTAAAGTAAATAATACTTTGCATATATTTCTTTTCCTCTATACATTCTTCTCTCTGCTCAGTTTAGTTTTGCTCTTTTCCTTAATTCTAAGCCCAAATACCCCTGGGAAGAGTTCACCTGAATGGATACTGGTCTAGAGCCAAAGATGTTCTCCAGCAGGGTTTATTGGGCAAGACTGAGGTGGGCATTGGGGGTGCTTTAATGTAGAGCATTTGGAAACAAACCAAGTGATAAATTCTTTAGTGTGTCCCCTGTCTGCAGTAAGTGGGCGTGTTTGGGTGCTTTAAGTGTGAAACCCTAAAGGTAGAATTTGCTGGAAATCACCACTGAAATGACTGCGTTGTCAGAGAGTTTACACAGGCATTGGAGACAGTGGCAGAAATACAGCTCATGTCTAAGATGGACAGATTCCCGAGGACGAAGTACATGAATGTGTGGAGGTTCTGTTGTGATGTGGTGGAAGTGATAAGAGATTTCCTAACAGGGTGGCCAAGTACATCAGTAGGAGTAACATGTTATGTACAAACTTAAGCTCCCGTATATGAGCAGAGCCCTTGAGGAGAAACTTAGTGACCATGGTGGAGTTGCCCATTCCTGGAAATGGTGGTTGATTTGGAAAGTAAAAGCAATAAAAGATAGGAATCACAAAAATAATTAATAAAATGACTTTAAACATGTTAAAAAATTGCTGGAAATAAAAACTGCTTTTCCTTAATATATGTTACAATAGATGACAGAGGTTAATCAGTGTTCCAGTAGGTTTCTGGGACTCTGCCAATTTATTTTTGTGAACTTTGGAATGGTTGATTAAGATATTCTTTCTTGAAGATGTATTTTTTTTTTTTTTAAAGATTCTATTTATTTGACAGAGATCACAAGTAGGCAGAGAGGCAGGCAGAGGAAGGAGGGGAAGCAGGCTCCCTGCTGAGCAGACAGCCTGATGAGGGGCTGGATTCCAGGACCCTGAGATCATGACCTGATCTGAAGGCAGAGGCTTAACCCACTGAGCCACCCAGGCGCCCCTTGAAGACGTATCTTTTAATTTAATATGTATTTTACTTAATACGTGCTAGGTGTCACAGTCACAAGTTAGGGTAGGAAGGATAAGGAGGGCAAAAATGTCCAAAGGAGTATGGATGACTATATATAGGGGTGCCTAGAGGCTGGGGTGAAGGGTTGGTGATGGCGACAAAGAGGAGATTATTTCTTAGGTGCCTTGAATGATTTAGTTAGTTCACTTAAAGAAGGTAGAGCAGATTGATAAAGGTGGGAATGAGAATGATGTACTCGGCCGGTGTAAGGCCTAGGCAGGGCAGGTTATGGGGAATGTTTCAGACTAGACGTTTTGTACTGTGTCACTTGGGGAGTGGAAGGCCACTGCATCTTTTTGGGACACTTCAGATATGTTTTAGGGAAATGAAGCAGGTGATTAATCTGCAGGGTGGCCTGAAAGAAGGGGAGATTGAAGTCAGGGAGACCTACTAGGAGTCAGTTAGATAATCCAGACAGTAGGTGGTGATGCCCAGGATTGGCTGGCTGCAGGATAAAAGAGACACTTAAAAGGGAGATTTGATGGAACATTGATTGTTGTGTAGTGACTGGATTTATGTAAAAGATTAACCTGAGTTACTAGAAGAAGGATTATGGATAGATGGATTAATAGGTAGTGAATACAAATACAATAGAATATGAAGGTGGTTTGGGGGCAGAGGTAAAGATTTTGGTTATGTTCTGTTTGAAGAGATACATAGAGCAGACAAGCTTAATGATTAAAAATCTGAGAAGTCAACATAGAATTGATGGCTAATGGGGCCCTTGACTGGCTTAGTTGGTATAAAGTGCAACTTTTGATCTTGGGGTTGTAAGCTCCAGCGCCACTTTGGGGGTAGAGGTTACTAAAGAAAATATTTTAAGGGGAACCTGGGTGGCTCAGTTGGTTAAGTGTGCTTTTGGCTCAGGTGGTGATCCCAGCTCTCTGTTCCACAGGGAGCCTTCTTTCCTTCACCCTATGCCTGCTGCTCCCCCTGCTTGTGCTCTGTCTCTCTCTGTCAAATAAATAAATACAGTCTTCTAAAAATTTTTTAAAAACAAGAAAAAATTATAGTTGAAGGAGTAAGAATGGATCAAAGGGCAGATACTGGGTTTTGGGTTGAAGCTAATTACCATTTTGGGGAGTGTACTTTTCTCGAATTTTGGAGGCTGAAGGAAAAGGAATGGGCCTGAATGACTGTGAGTTTTGTGTTTTGAAAGTCAGCAGAAGTGGAAAGAGTTTCAGGAAAGGGGAGGAGTTATTGGTAGTGTAAAGTGCAACAAGGTACTTTATCTTGAGAAGCCTCCTTTTTCGGACCAGACTGAAGATTGAGTACTCATTCTAAAAAAGACATCAGTATCTGAATTGTTTTGGTGATTTTTGTAGTGATATAGTTATATATTATAGCCTAAGGAACATTCCCTATATGAAATATTCTAGATATGTTGGTCATACTATGATGTTCCTTTAGGGTGACGTAAATTCACTTTTGTGGGTGTTAGGACTATCATGGTGCATTAGAGCTGTGTTCTGTACCACGTTATGAACATGGCACTAGAGACAATCAAACTTATCAATAAAATCCACTCGGAAAGCCTCCTGAAACTTTTTGCTGTCTGATTTTTCTTTTTTTGGTAATTTGCTTTTTTTTTTTTTTTAAGATTTTATTTATTTATTTGACAGAGTTCACAAGCAGACAGAGAGGCAGGCAGAGAGAGAGGAAGGAAAGCAGGCTCCCTGCTGAGCAGAGAGCCAGATGCTGATGCCTGGCTCAATCCCTGAACCCTGGGATCCTGACCTGAGCCCAAGGCAGAGGCTTTAACCCACTGAGCCACCCAGGTGCCCCGGTAATTTGCTTTTTGTAACCTGGAACCATGTATTTGGTAGGGAGGTGAGGACAGAGAACAACTAGAAGTCATGTAGCTCTGCATTTTTATTGTTATTGCCAGTTGGAAAACTGTTGGGATTAGGAAGGGCATGTATTTGAGTTCTGGGCTGCTTTTTGCTAGAGTTAAAAAGGTGTTATCCGTCAATATGTTTGAATTCAGTGTTGTAGTAAAACAGTCAAGCACAGATCAAGACAAAGTTCAAGGTACAGTTAGCCCCTATTTCATCATCTACATAGTCAAATAAAGATAGGACACGAACTCCCTCTGATTTCAGCAGCATTAGCTAAAAAATTTAGTATTATGATAGTCAAGGGGAAATAATTCTTTTATCTTAAAATATTAAACTGTTAATGGACACGTGGAAGTAGCTGGTGATATATGCTTTCTAGGCCTAACCTGCTCTACTTAGCTTTTGCCTCTCAGTCTTCTTTCAATTCTGTTAGGACCCCAAATTTTTAAAAGCCATGGAAGCAGTGAAGAGGAATAAACTAATGATAAACACAATGTGGATGGATTTTGGAGACATTATGTTAAGTGAAAGAAGCCAGCAGAAAGGAGTATATACCATGCATTCCATTTATATTAAATTCTAGAAGAGGCACATTAATGGTTGTCTAAGTCTGGAAGTTCAGGGGAGGTTGGTTTTCAAAGGGGTATGAAGGAACTTTTTAAAATAATATTTTATTTATTTATTTGACAGAGACAGTGAGAGAGAGCGCGCGTGTGTGCGTGCACAAGCAGGGGGAGCAGCAGTGGGAGAGGGAGAAGCAGGCTCTCCACTGAGCAGGGAGCCTGATACAGGGCTCCATCCCAGAACCCTGGTATCATGACCTGAGCTGAAGGTAGATGCTTAACCAAGTGAGCCATCCAGGCATCCTGGGTGCATTTTATTATACACAACAATAATAACAACTCGGGCTCTTCACCAGTGGGAACAAGTTGGATGGAAGAATGGAGCTTGATGGATTGGACTCTAATCTAAGGTTCTTATCATGAATTAACTTTTTTTTTTAAATACAATCAAGACATCTAATATTGGTGGTTTCCCCTTCATATGTCTGACAGGGAGTTTATATGTAAGAGAATGTAATTGAGATTAATGCAGTGATTTTGCTGCATTATAATCAACTAAAACGTTCTGGTAACGACCAGTTAAATTTTTTTTCCTGGTTTGTTGGTTTCAGAAGTCACTGAAAGTATTTCAGCAGTGAAAAAACCTTTAATGAATATTTAAGTATAGTTGAGCCTTGTTGGAAAAACTTGAGAGTTCAAAAAGTTATTCATAGCATAATCATCCAATAAACATCAGATATTTTCTTCTCTGACAATTTATATATGGATGGTTGATCTGGGTTGTAAATTATAACTTTATTTTACTATTTGGCTACATCTGATTTTATTTATGCTTAAGGTTGGTTATGATAGACCAGTTTGATTTATGGGTTGTAATGGTAATGATAGCTAATACTTTTAAAGTGCTTACTTTATGCCCAGCACTGACCTACACAGTTAACCTGCACTTCTCATTCATTTACTACGACAAGTCTGTAATGTAGGTGCTTTTATTACTACTGTCTTTTAGATGAATCTATCACACCTTTAGAAATTAAATTATTAGGTCAGAGTCACACAGAGTCACACAGTAAGTGGCTGAGCTGGCCTTTGATTCAAGTCTATTTTGTGCTAAAACTCATAACTTTCTTTTTATGTAAAAGAAGTTGTGAAGGGAAGAGTGGTGATTTAAAAGAAGAGGGCATGCCTTGGCTTTCTGCAGATTCTGTGACCCATAATAAATATATCCTGGGTGAGTACCAGAGAGTCTGGCACTTCTAGCTTTTGACAGCCCAGGATGGCAGGCAGAGCTTCATGGATCTGAGCTAATGGCAACGATGGCCACTGGGAATGAGGTTTCTGCCATTCCCAAGGTCATTCATCCAGCAGTCTGGCTCTTTGCCCTCAGGATACCCTTTTCTCTTCTTTCTTGTCCTCCTCCTTACTCCTAACATCCTTCTATCATGATCTCAAGTCAAGTTCCTCTGGAAGGCATCATGGCAACAATATTCCCTGAGTTCTTACTGGTTCATAAGAGTTTGTTTACTCTCTTTTATGTTTAAAATCAGTTTTGCTGGATGTAAAATCTGTGGCGGATATTTTCTTGCATATCTTAAAGATCATTGTTTTTGGCGTAGAGCATTGCTGTCAGAGTTGACAATATGATATAACCTGAATGCATATCATTCACAGTTCAGACATGCATGTAGTATAATTTTTAGCCCAAACTATATATATCCAAAGAGTGGTAGGTTTTTTTCCTCATTAAAATAGTAGTGAGGGATGCCTGGGTGGCTCAGTTGGTTAAGCGGCTGCCTTTGGCTCAGGTCATGATCCCAGCATCCTGGAATCAAGTCCCACATCAGGCTCCTTGCTCGGCAGGGAGCCTGCTTCTCCCTCTGCCTCTGCCTGCCTCTCTGTCTGCCTGTGCTCACTCTCTCTCTCTCTCTCTAACAAATAAATAAATAAAATCTTAAAAAAAAAAACCACCAAAAAACACCAAAAAAACACCAAAAAACAGTAGTGAAGCAAAAGGCCCCTGTCAACAAAGTTATTTTCATTTCATGACCTACCTTTTCCTTATTGAAGGATGAGTGGAGAGACTGACAACTGGTACCATTGCCCTAAGCTTGAAATTTTTAGCTGTGTATTTGAATTAGAATAAGATCTGGGGGCACCTGGGTGGCTCAGTGGGTTAAGCCTCTGCCTTTGGCTTACGTCATGATCTCAGGGTCCTGGGGTCCAGCCCCCCATCGGGCTCTCTGCTCAGCAGGGGGCCTGCTTCCCCCTCTGTTTGTCTGCCTGTGTCATCTCTGTCAAATAAATAAATAAAATCTAAAAAAAAAAGATCGGAATTATTGTCAGGTCTGGTGAATCTTATAAATTCACAAAATCTGTGACTTCATTGATTTGTTTTTATAATATAATCTAGGGCTATAGCTTCCAACCTTTGGGAGATTCTTTTTTTGTTTGTTTTGTTTTGTAAGGCAGATATTTATTAGAATTAGTTGGAAAGACCTGTGGGCACCATGCATGAATGTTCCAAATCAAATGTTAGCTTCAGAGCCAGATTAATTGGTATTCCCATCAGTTACATCTCTCTATTATTGGAACTGGGTGTGGTCAGTGCCTGGTTATCCAACTATTATAATAAAAAATGTTAAAAATATCAATTGAATAATTGTTAAGTTCAACAATTGTGAACTTTGCATATTTGTTATTTCAGAAATCTTAAGCAA
Source organism: Taxidea taxus jeffersonii (assembly GCA_003697995.1). NCBI lineage: Eukaryota > Metazoa > Chordata > Mammalia > Carnivora > Mustelidae > Taxidea > Taxidea taxus. The sequence goes on from ML102876.1 coordinate 37,582, forward strand.
ATGCCACTAATACTATAGTTCAGCAGAGTTGATTTGGAATAAGAGAGAACTTTTGATTTTATTCTGAAAGAACCAAGAATTGGAAGGGAGTATGAGAGCCAAATGTTGTTTCTGTGAGTTTAGTGAAGGGAAGAGTATTCTTTGTTTCTCAGTCAAGTGGAGACCAGTGTTTGAAGCGGATATTTGTGAAAGAATATGCTCGTTGTTTTTTTTTCCTTAAAGATTTTAAATATTCATTTGAGAGAGAGAGAGAGAGATCGAACCAGAGGAGGGGCACTGGGAAGGGGAAAAAGCAGACTCCCTGCTGAGCAGGGATTCCCAACTTGGGATTCGATCCTAGGACCCCAGGATCATGACCTGAGCCAAAGGCAGATGCCCAGCTGACTGAGCCACCTGAGCACCAGAAAGAATGTGCTCTTTAAGGCTCTGGATTGGTATTATTACCATCTAACTTTTCAAGCATCACTTAGAGCATGAGTTGATTATGAATTTTAAACTGCTGTTATTTTATTTATTTTGTTTTAAGATTTTAGTGAGTGGGAATGTGTGCACACAAGCAGGAGGAGGGACAGAGGGGTAGGGAGAAAATAATAAGCAGGCTCCCACCAAGTGCAGGGCCCTATGCTGGGCTGGGCTGGATCCTACAACCCCAAGACTAAGACCCCAGCCAAAAGGAAGGCTTGGTTTCTCAACCAACTGGGCCACCCAGGCACCCCTGTCTATTTTCTTTTTTTTTAATTATTTTTTTATTTTTATTTTTTTAAGATTTTATTTATTAGTTAGAGAGAGAGAGCGAGCATAGGCAGACAGAGAGGCAGGCAGAGGCAGAGGGAGAAGCAGGCTCCCTGCCAAGCAAGGAGCCCGATGTGGGACTCGATCCCAGGACGCTGGGATCATGACCTGAGCCGAAGGCAGCCGCTTAACCAACTGAGCCACCCAGGCGTCCCTATTTTCTTTTTTTAAAAAGATTTTATTTTTAATCTGAATGCCCATTGTGGAGCTCGAACTTAAAACCCTGAGATCAAGGGTCATGTGCTTTACAGACTAAACCAGCCATGTGCCCCATACTGTTATTAATTTTAGCAATGTATTACACTAGTAAAAGCTCTTAACCTCTACATTGTGTCTCGCAAAAGGCTGGTAGTGAAGAGTACTTGGCTGTGTTGTAGAAACTTTTTTTTTTAAGATTTTATTTACTTACTTTAGAGTGAGGGAGAGCATGAGGCAGGGGCAGGGGTTTGGTGAGCGGCTGAGGAACAGGGAAAAGCAGACTCCCTGCTTAGCAGGGATCCTAACGTGGGGCTTGATCCTGGGACCCCAGGATCACATCCTGAGCTGTAGGCAGACACTTAACTCACTGAGCCACCCAGGTGCCCCAAAATATTTCATTTTTTTGTTTTTTAAGATTTTATTTATTTATTTGACAGAGATCACAAGCTGGCAGAGAGGCACGCAGAGAGAGAGGAATGGAAGCAGGCTCCCTGCTGAGCAAAGAGCCCAATGTGGGGCTTGATCCCAGACCCTGGGATCATGACCTGAGCCAAAGGCAGAGGCTTTCACCTACTGAGCCACCCAGGCGCCCCACAAAACATTTCTTGATAACCCTTAGGAGAATGTGGCCTCAGTTAAAATGTGAAAACAGAAAGAGGTACTGTTCTAAGCATTTCGCCTGTATTAGCTTTTTAAAGTCTTACAACTCTCTGAGGGTAGGTTTTATTCCCCACATTTTATAGAAACTGAGATACAGGAAAGCTTAAGTGACTTGAGCGAGCTCACCTAGCTTGTGAGAGATAAGTGCAAGTCCAGACAGTTTGGCTCTAGAGTCTTTGCTTTTTAAAGATTTTATTATTATTTATTTATTTGACAGAGATCACAAGGAGGCAGAGAGGCAGACGGAGAGGGAGAGGAAGGGAATCAGGCTCCCCGCTGAGCAGAGAGCCCCATGCGGGGCTCGATCCCAGGACCCCGGGATGATGACCCGAGCTGAAGGCAGAAGCTCAACCCACTGAGCCACCCAGGCGCCTCTAGAGTCTTTGCTTTTAACTGCAAATATATGGAATAGAGTGCACTGAGGAAGTACATTATATTAAGAGATAATAGCTGAGAATTTCCAGACTTGTGAAATCTAGGTCATCTGACTTAGAAAGTAAGCAGTACTTAACCTTAAAGTGTTTAAAAGTCCAGGGTGCTTAGTAGTGTTCTTAGAACTACAATCCACAACATAAAATTAATCAAATTGTATGCTGTTCCTGCTTTTTCTTTCTTTCTTTTTTTTTTTAAATTTATTTATTTATTTCAGAGAGAGAGAGAGAGAGAGAGCGTGAGAGGGGAGAAGGTCAGAGGGAGAAGCAGACTCCCCATGGAGCTGGGAGCCCGATGCGGGACTCGATCCCGGGACTCCGGGATCATGACCTGAGCTGAAGGCAGTTGCTTAACCAACTGAGCCACCCAGGCGCCCCGTTCCTGCTTTTTCTTTCCCCCTGCTATTGAATTACAAATTTTTAGTATTCTGGCTAGTTTGAACATAACATACCAGTACTGCTGTTATGAAGGCTATAATGTTATTCGCAAGACTGTTTTCTGTAAATTTGTTTTGTCTTAGATGTCTTCATTTCTAAATGTCATTTTGTTACCTTTACAATTGACTTATTTATTTATTTATTTGACAGAAAGAGGGAGAGCGTGCGCACGTGTACAAGCAGGAGGAACAGTAGAGGGAGAGGGAGAAGCAGGATCCATGTAGAGCAGGGAGCCTGATATGGGACTCCATCCCAGGACCCCAGGATCATGACCTGAGCTGAACACAGTTGCTTAACCAACTGAGCCACCCAGGTGCCCTACAATTGACTTTTTAAAAACAGTTTTTTAAAAGTAGGCTCCATGCCTAGTGTGGGGCTTGGAGTCACAACCCTGAGATCAAGACCTGACCTGAGGTCAAGGGCTACATGCTTAACTGAGGTGCCTGGGTGGCTCAGGTGGCTAAGCATCTGCTTTTAGCTCATGGTCATGATCTCAGAATATGGGATTGAGTCCCTTGTGGGGGACTCTGCTCAGTGGGATGGCTGCTTCTCTCACTCCTTCTATGCTCTCCCTCCCTCCCTCTCTCAAGTAAGTAAATAAAATCTTAAAAAAGAAGAGTTGGACACTTAACTGACTGAACCACCCTGCACCCTGACACTTGGGTTTTTTTTTAATTCAGAGAAACATGCTTTATATTTTAAATGGAAGGCAATAAGAAAATAAGGTTGATTTAACTTTAATTTGGTTCTTTATTTTTTTTTAAAGGTTTTATTTATTTGACACAGCAATAGAGAGTACAAGTAGGCAGAGAAACAGGTTCTCTGCTGAGTGGGGAGCCTGATGTGGGGCTCGATCCCAGGACCCTGGGATCATTACCCGAGCCGAAGGCAGCCACTTAACCGTCTGAGCCACCCAGGTGCTCCAGTTTTGTTATCCATTAATAATGATCAGTCTATAAAGCTTAATAAAGATACTTTTATATACTTAAGAAAGGTACTTGTTTTCCTTGTCATATATAATATAAAAGTAATACATGCTCAGGTTTTTAAAAATTATGTGCTTAGTTTTTTTTTTTTTTTTAAGATTTTACTTATTTATTTGACAGATAGAGGTCACAAGTAGGCAGACAGGCAGGCACAGAGAGAGGGGGAGGCAGGCTCCCTGCCGAGCAGAGAGCCTGATGTGGGGCTCGATCCCAGGACCCTGAGATCATGACCTGAGCTGAAGGCAGAGGCTTAACCCACTGAGCCACCCAGGCACCCCAAAAATTATGTGCTTAGTTTAAAAAAATTGTATTGAAGTCTTATAATGAGGATAGTAAATACTTCTCTCCAGAAACAATTTTTTTAAAAGATTTTATCTATTTATTTGAAATAGAGTGAGACAGAGAGAGAGCACAAGCAGGGCAGAGGGAGAGGGAGAAGCAGACTCCCCGCTGAGCAGGGAGTCTGATGCGGGCTCCATCCCAGGACCCTGGGATCTTGACCTAAACCAAAGGCAGATGCTTAACTGACTGAGCCACCCAAGCACCCCTGGATTCTTATATTTGTGTAGCCTCAAATTTGTATATTTCTAGCCTCATTATTATTCCTAAAAAAAAGCTTAAACAATTTTTAAAATTGTGCTTAAAGGGGCGCCTGGGTGGCTCAGTGGGTTAAAGCCTCTGCCTTCGGCTCGGGTCATGATCCCAGAGTCCTGGGATTGAGCCGCGCATCGGGCTCTCTGCTTAGCGGGGAGCCTGCCTCCCCCTCTTGATGTCTCTGCCTGCCTCTCTGCCTGCTTGTGATCTCTCTCTGTCAAATAAATAAATAAAATCTTTAAAAAAAAAATTGTGCTTAAAAAAAACACGTAACATTTACCCTCGTAATAAGTTTAAATGTATAGTGGTGTTAAGGTATATTTACATTGGTGTGCAGTGGGACTCCACAGCTTTTTTTAAGATTTTATTTATTTGACAGAGAGAGAGGGAACACAAGCAGGGGGAGTGAGAGAGAGAGAATGCAGGCTTCCCACCGAGCAGGGAGCCAGATGCCGGGCTCGATCCCAGGACCCTGGGATCATGACCTGAGCTGAAGGCAGACGCATAACTGACTGAGCCATTCAGGCGCGTCTCCATAGCTTTTTCATCTTGCAAAACTAAACTCTCTACCTACTAAATAACTCTGTGCCTCCTAAACAACTCCACGATTCTGTTTTTTGTTTCTATGAATTTGAGTAGTTTAGATACCTCATATAAGTGGAATCATACAGTATTTGTCTTTTTTGTGACTGACTTCCTTCACTTACCATGATGTCCTCAGGGTTCATCCATATTGTAGCCTGTGTCTGAATTACCCTCCTTCCCACCCCCTTTTTTTCAATTTTAATTCTACTATAGTTAACATGTAGTGTTATGTTAGTTTCAGGTGTACGGTGCAGTGATTCAAAAAATTTCCTTTTTAAGGCTGAGCAATAATTGGGGCACCTGGATGGCTCACTTCGTTAAGTGACTGCCTTCAGCTTAGGTCACAGTCCTGGAGTCCCAGGATTGAGCCCCACATTGAGCTCCCTGCTCTGCAGGGAGTCTGCTTCTCCCTCTGACCCTCCACCCCCATTCTGTCTCTCTCTCTCTCAAGTAATAAATAAAAATCTTTAAAAAATTTTTTTGACACAAGAAAAAATTATTTTTAAAAAAGGCTGAAGGGACGCCTGGGTAGCTCAGTTGGTTAAGCGGCTGCCTTCGGCTCAGGTCATGATCCCAGCGTCCTGGGATGGAGTCCCATATCGGGCTCCTTGCTTGGCAGGGAGCCTGCTTCTCCCTCTGTCTCTGCCTGCCACTCTGTCTGCCTGTGCTTGCTTGCTCTCTCTCCTTCTGTCTCTGTCAAATAAATAAATAAAATCTTAAAAAAAAATTAAAAAAGGCTGAATAATGATTATATGTGTATATACCACATTTTATGTATCCATTCATCTGTCATTGGGCACTTGGGTTTGCTTCCTCCTCTGGGCTGTTGTGAAATGTTGCTGTGAGAATGGGTGTGTAATATCTCAGACTGTGCTTCAGTCCTTTTGGATATGTGCCCAGGAGTGGGATTACAGATCATTTGGTAGTTTTATTTTTACTCTCTGGGGAACCACCACATTGTCCCTGAAAGCTTTTAAGAGATTTTTCTCAGTTTTTGGTCCTATAAAACCAAATCACAGGGACGCCTGGGTGGCTCAGTTGGTTAAGCAGCTGCCTTCGGCTCAGGTCATGATCGCAGCGTCCTGGGATCGAGTCCCACATTGGGCTCCTTGCTCAGCAGTGAGCCTACTTCTCCCTCTGCCTCTGCCTGCCACTCTATCTGCCTGTGCTCGCTCCTGTGCTCTCTATCTGACAAATAAATAAATAAAATCTTTAAACAAAACAAAACCACCAAATCACAGTGATCTGTGATTTGAACATGGGTCCCTCCCTCTACCCCATTTCTCCCCAAGCAGTGGGCTTTGAGTCTGATTGCTTGTCTCCTCTCAGCTCTGAGAAATTGTTTCTCTTCCTTATTTCTTTGATAATTTATTCTCTTGTTCTGTTTCTGGAATATATATTTGGTCTTTTGTGGCATTGCCTGAGTTGAACCTCCGTGATGTTCACCTTTTTTCTTTTATTTTTGTATTTGTTATATAGGCTGGGAGATTGCTTTGACTTATTTAAACATCCGAAAACCATTGAGTAAAGTGTGTTTTATTTTTGCTTTTTTTTGGCAGGGGGAGCGGTAGGGCCAGTCATGTATTTAAATCTGAAGGGGTGTTTTTCATCCTGTGTTCCATTTTCATAGCACCCTGTTCCTGTTTTATGGAAGCAAGATACAGTATCTTTTTTCTTTCTTTCTTTCTTTCTTGCCTTTTTTTTTTTTTTTTTTTGAGACAGAGAGAGAGAATGGGAGGCTCGATACAGAGGCAGAGAGAGAACTTTAAGCAAGCTCCATGCCCAGCGTTGATCTTAACAACACTGAGGTCATCACTTAAGCCTAAGTCAAGACTTGGGCACTCAAGGGGACATTCAACTGACTGAGCCACCCAGACATCTCCACAGTATCTTTTTGAATCTCTGAAGATTCTGATTTCTCATTTAAAAGAAGTTCTCTTCATCGTTTAAATTCCCATGACAGTGGTATCATCCCAGTGGTTTGCCTTTCATGCTGCTGGGTTTCCTTACGTGGTTGATTATCCTTGACTTGACTGTTCTTACTGCTTCTTAAATATGTATATGAAATTCATTTTAAATTTCTTGAGAAAACACTTCTATTTTTTGTTTGGGGTGAAAAGTCTGGCAGAAGCTTTGTATGTGGACTAGAAGAGGGGGGGAATTTAATGGTTCTCTGCAACTTTCACTAGCTTCCCCTCCCTGTCTTCATTCTCTTGTTCTCTCCATTTTACTGTGTCCAAGCACCCTGCTGTGTTTTGAGTTCTGAACCTGGGTAGGAGTCCTCTTCCCACTTCTAATTTACTACTTCATATTCTGAACTGCTGATTCTTGCATTCTGTTTCATTATTCAGTCACCATGCTTCCATCTGCTTCCACCTTCCAAAGATTTTTGATATCTCTACCCATTGATGGCATGTCTCTTCCTTCTTTCGTTGTTGTTTTATACTTAAATATCTTTACTAACATTTTGATGCTGTATTGGTGAGGGTTAGAGATAAATGGGCTGTCTTGAGTGTCCTTCTGTCTTGAGTGAAAAAATCCTTTATCACATGGGTATATATAATGCATATGTATATGTATGTATGTGTGTATGTATGTATGAATGATTATTTTCATCATAAAAACATTTCACTAGTGCCTGGCTGGCTCAGTTGGTAGAGCATGCAAACCTTGATCTTGGGGTGTTGAGTTTGATATCCATCTTGGGCATAAAGTTTATTTTAAAAAACAAAAAAAACATTTCACTGAAGATTATGCTACCCTAGGGCTTTTGTCCGTGTACAGATGGTTATTTGATAATAGTCTAGAGAAATTTAAAGATAATTGGATTTGGGGAATATATTGAATCGTTAAGTCTCATGTCTTGTTTTTCAGCACTTTTGAAACTTTTCTCCTCTTCCTTTGTTCCATTTTTTAAAGCTTTTCTTTTGAAAGTAATTTCAGAGAACTCTCAAAACTTAGTAGGCAGATAAATTTAAATGAGTTGATCTTTTATTTATAAGTGTTAGACCAGGCGTCTGTTAAAACAGAAGTGCCATTTATTTTGGCTAAACAGTTTCTGTTCTACATATGTGTTTACATAGCATTTTCACACTCCATAAATTGAACAGAGCAAGTACTCATATTTTTGGGTTGACTAAATTTTACTGTAATATTTGTCAAGGAAATGGGTATTAATGACCATTTAATTGTAAAAGAAATTGGGCGCCTGGGTGGCTCAGTGGGTTAAAGCCTCTGCCTTCGGTTCAGGTCATGATCCCAGGGTCCTGGGATGGAGCCCCGCATTGGGCTCTCTGCTCAGCGGAGAGCCTGCTTCCCCTCCTCTCTCTGCCTGCCTCTCTGCCTACTTGTGATCTCTCTCTGTCAAATAAATAAATAAAATCTTAAAAAAAAAATTTTGTAAAAGAAATTGGTGCAGAATTAGTGTGTTGAAGTGAAATTGGACTGAGACATGAATTTTCATGTCTGCTTATGCACCTTCTTGAACAGCAGGACCATTTTCTTGCAGCATGAGAATTTGATTCTTGACAAGAGGATCCATGTGCCTATCTCAGGATTTAATGAACATTAACATTTTGCTGTGTTTGCTTCAAACTGCTCTCAGAAAGAAAGAAAATGCTACCAGCTTTATCTAAATATTATCATTCCATCTCTTCTGACTTTTTCTTTCCCTGGAAGTAACTGTTATCCAGTTGGTTTTAGTAGTTCAGTAGCTTTAGTTTTTACACTAATCAAGCATGGGCTTTAATACTTTTGCTGGATAGTCATCCATCTACTCTGTTTATTGTTTTGTGCATTTTATATCTTTACATAAATAGAATCACACTGTCTGCCTTTTCCCAGCTGGCTTTGTGTTTGAGATTTATTCATGGTGAGACATGTAGTTGTAACCCATATTTTTAACTTCTGTGGAGTATTACATTGCATCACAGTTGTCATGTGCTTCTCTTGTGTATAGAATTTCTCTAGGGTGGATACACTCATAACCCAACAATTCCAGAAGAAGTTACGAGCATCTTTACTTTGCCAGGTACTGCTCTCAGATTTCTGATGCCGTTGTGGTCCCTGATTTTCTATTTGGGACCTGTTTCTTTCCCTCTGGGAATTTTCAGGGTTTTTGTCTTATCATTGTTTTGAAATTTCAGTTCCCCTTTTTTTGTTGTTGTTGTGGTTCTGCTTTCATCAATTTGGCAAGGCACTTTCAGTCTTGATACCATAGGTGTAGTGCTGGGGAACTTTTCTGAATCATTTTTTTGATAAATTTCTTCTCTTTGTATTCCTTTTTCTTTCTGGAATGTCTGTTAGTTGGATGCTATACCCAGTACTGATCCTAAAACTTTCTTAGTTTTATTCTCTCCTATCTTAAGTGTGTGTGAGAGGGAGTGTAGGGGGAGATGAAGGAGGTACAGAGACATCTACTTTGGGGTCATAGCCAATATCTGTGCAATGATGGGAGAAACCCCAAGTGGGAACTTCCCAGTTGAGCCCTCAGTATTAAGGAGCCAATATTGATAATATTATTGTAAACTAAATCCCATACTTACTCTGGTTTCCTCATATTTTCTTAATATTATTAAACTTTAATATATATTAAATTTAATATTTTTAAAGGTTTTATTTATTTATTTGACAGCACAGGTAGGTAGAGGTGTAGGCAGAGGGAGTGGTAGAAGCTGGCTTGACGTGGGGCCTGGTCCCAGGACCGTGGGATCACGACCTGAGCTGAAGGCAGATGCTTAACTCTTTGAGCCACCCAGGCGTGCGTCCTTCATATTTTTTTTAAATTGAAGTATAGTTAACATTACTGGTTTCAGGCGTAAAGCATAGTAATTCAACATGTATATACATTACAAAATGCTCACCATGATAAGTGTAGTTACCATCTGTCACCGTACAGAGTTATTATAATATTATTGATTATATTCCCTACGCTGTACTTCTCATCCCTGTTATTTATATTATGAAGGTTTCCATAGTTTTTACCTGCTACCTTTTTTCTGTCTCATGATCCCACTTAGGATATACTACATTGCTTATAATCATCATGTCTCTTTAGGCCCCTCTTGGCTCTGGGAGCTGCTCACACTCCACCCCCCTCCCCTTTTTTAAATGACCATTTCAACCTTGAGGAGTACTGGTCAGGGTATTTTGCATAATGTCTCTATTTAGATTTGTTTAATGCTTTTCTTATGATTAGACTGGAGTTATGAGGGTTGGGGCAGAAGACCACAGAGATGTTATATAAAGAGAACATATTGTGAACATGATTATTGATGTTGACCTTGATCACTTGGCAGTGATATAGAATGTGTCACAACTCTCCGCTGTAAAGTTGTTCTTTGTCCCCCTTTTCATTTTGAGCTCTTTGAAAAGGAAGTCATTATGCCCAGACCACACTGAAAGGGGTGGAAAGTGATGGTTTGCATATTTGAGTGTGATGGAGCTACATAAACTATTTGGAATTCTTCTGCCTTGGAGATTTGTTTGTTCTCTCCCATTTATTCATTTATTTAATCATTCATTTTTATCAATATGGACTCACGGAATTTTTATACTTTGGGTTACAATCCAGTACTGCTTTATTTTGTTGCTCAGATTATTCCAGCTTTGCCCATTAAAAATAAAAATAGTTGTTTGATCTACCATAGCCTAAGAGTGCCAAATTAATTATTTTCCTTCTGGTTCTTTCGCCTGGTCTTAATCTGTAGTTTTTACTTACATATTTTGGCAGTTGGTTTGTCATTACAGTTAAATTTTCTTTGTGGATTATATTTGTTGTCTTTTTTTTTTTTTTAATATTTTATTTATTTATTTCACAGATAGAGATCACAAGTCAGACAGAGATGACAAGTAGGCAGAGAGGCAGGCAGAGAGAGAGGGGGAAGCAGGCTCCCCGCTGAGCAGAGAGCCCGATGCGGGGCTTGATCCCAGGACCCTGGGATCATGATCTGAGCTGAAGGCAGAGGTTTTAACCCACTGAGCCACCCAGGCGCCCCTATTTGTTGTCTTTTAAAGTGGAGTTTCCCCCCTTGAATTTGACCTAGGTTGCTATTAATTAATATATGTATTATTGCATTTGTTGCCCTTGTTTTTTGATCTTATCTTCAACCTTTCTAGGTCTCTCTGTTGTGAGTTTTTAAAAATGTAGTATATAATAGGTATATGAGTTAGTTTTGTGTCCCAGTTTGAGAATTATTTTTTAAATTGGTTAGTTTATCAGTAAGACATATCTGTGTTCTGAATTGTCTTGCTTGCTTTTCTCTTTTAAATTGAAAATTTCAAAATATTTTACTGTCTTCTGGGCATTTTTTTTTTCTTTCTGTGACTTAGATAATTTATAATCTCTATTTCTCTGATGGTTTGCTTATACTTGTATTATAAACTGAAATTCTTTCTCTCTTTTTTTTTTAAGATTTTCTTTATTTATTTGACAGAGACAGATCACAAGTAGGCAGAGAGGTGGGCGGTGTGGGGGGGG